>CM068486.1:258934-273934 GCA_034769265.1 Remorina albescens
CAGGTGAGGTTTGAAGGTTTGATTTTCAGATGCTGATTTTCTGGCTCCTCCCCAAAAGAGAATGACGTCATACAACTGGATGGATCTCTTCCTGTGTGTTTGTTTCCTCCCGGGGTCAGGTAGGTCCGGGATTGAGTGCACTGTTGTCACGCTCCCTCCAATATTGCACTTGTCCCGGCCTCCCCGGCTCAGGGGTCGCGACCCCCCACCACCGGACAACAGGACAGAGGCGTATGTGGACCTGAACCCAGGTCCCAGACTCTGGTCTGGTTTTTTGCGGTCCAGCAGATCTGAGTCTGAGCTGGACTGTCCCTGTTTGTGGAGCAGGTAGGAGGGGCCACCTGAGCTGGAGATGATGTAGTGAGTGACTAAACAAAGTGAGATGGTGGAAAAGATGGAGGGTTTATTTCATCACAGATCTGTACACGTGGAAACAGGAAACGTTAAAGAAGTTTCAAAATAAAATTCTCATCAAAAACAACATGACACTTCATCCTGACACTGATCTGATGTCAGCGCACTCTTCGGGCTTCTCTGCCTGTTGGGGAGCTGCTGCTTCCTCCAACAGCTTTGTAGGCGAGATGCATCCTGGGAGTCTCTGTTGACAACTGACTCTCACAAACAAGACTTAAGTCTTCAGGTGCTCCACGTCCTCCAGACTGACACGCTGATACACACATGTGACAAGGTCCTCGCTATGTAGCATTTACAAGTACACACACACACACACACATCTCAGTCAAACTGGACGGAGGACAGCCGGACAGAGATGTGTTGTTGTGTGTCTGTGTGTGTGCGTCTCAGTCCGTCTGCAGCGCTCAGACCTGGATGTGCATCAGAACTTGTTTTCGATGAGACTGGAAATCCTCCGGCACCGTGTCTGAAACAAGCAAGCAGTTAAAGGATGAATGGCCATTACCATGACAACAGCACATCACCTTTCACGTCCACTCACAGGTAGGTATGGTGTTCAGAATACACGTGAACTCATGACATGGTCCTGTGCTCGTACCGTTACACCTGTAGCGCAGGTTGGACCAGATAATGTTTTCTTGGGAGAAGCAGAAGACGCCGAGTCGGCCTCCTCTCATCGAGGTGTCAATCACAACGCCAGAGTCCGCCACCAGGTCTGTGCCCTCATACAGCTTTACCCTGAAACACAAAAGGACACATGGACTCACCAACCAAACGCTCCTCAGAGTAAAGACAGGGACACGCCTCCTGTATGTGTGTTGGAACCCATCTGGCGCCTTCCCCTCCCATCTGCATATCAACGGTTGCTGGGGGCAATTCTTTCAGGGCTTTGGTCGTTATGGAGACAAGTACAATGGAGAACAGAAGGCCGTAGCCGAAGAGACGTTTGTGACAAGAAAGAATGTGGGAAAATGAAAAGACAGAGCTGCAGGCTGGGAGAGGACACAGAGGACACAGAGGACTACTGTACCAGCCCCCCACCCCCTGCACGAGTTGTGGGTGTGGTCTATGTGGACCAGGTATGGGGGCCGGGGTCTTACCTGATGTACCCGACCTGGGGCCGGTGGCTCAGGTGCCAGCGATACGAGGTCTTGTCCCTCCAGCCTTGGTTCCTCGGGTCCTTCCAGAGCAGCGTCACCTCTCCAGGCGTGTCCCCCGTGTGCCACAGGGCGTTCCTCAGGAACTCACCCGGTCCGGTCCGAGACTTCACCGCCTGCAGGACCAGGAGGACAGAGTCAGCTAAGACGGCCGGACTGAGCCGGTCTCGGGTGTGGGGGGGCTGACCTTGAGCTGAAGGGCGGGCTGGGCGTTGGCTCTGAAGGGGAGGGACTGCCAGTACGTCTGCTCCGTCTGCTTCCACATCACCACGTAGAAGCTGGATGAGTCCTGGTACCCGAAGATGAAGCCGGCGTAGTCGTCGTCTGTCACAGTGTTGACGTGGAACGTCCCCTCAAAGTCGACACCGTTAAACGCCGTGTAGCCTGCACACAGACATGGAGACAGTCTACACTGGGACCAGGACCAGGATCAGGATCAGGATCAGGACCAGGACCAGGACTGAGGCGGTCTAATAAACGTTCAAGTGAGAATACGTACCCACAGCGAGACCAGGATCACTGTTCATGGTCTGGACGATCTCCATGCCCTAAGAAGAACATGACCATTGGTCAGTGACATCACCGGGGGCGGAGTCTAACAGCAGGTGACACAGAACCAGAAACACTCTGCATATGGGAGCTAACCTATCCTGGACAAACCACAGTGGGGGGGGTTCACCTGGTTCAGCACCACCCAGTTGGGGTCGATCTGGGCGTCGCCCTCCGGGTCCAGGATGACGGTCTGATAGGCTCTGAAGTCCGTCAGTGTGACCTCGGCGCTCTCCGGACACACGTCAATCAGATCCAAAACGGCGTCATTGTCAAAGTCGTTCTCACAGACGTCTCCAATGCCGTTCACTGAGACAGACAGGTAAAGACAGAGGGGCGTGGTCAGTGGATAAGGACAGCCCACAGTCAGGGGGTGTGGCTATGATGTAAGAGCTAAAGGCGTCCGTTACTGTCAGAGTCTTTCTGGTTAGGGTTGACGATGAGTCGGCAGTTGTCGTAGTCGTCGAGGACGCCGTCGTTGTCGTCGTCATGATCGCAGTCGTCACCGAGGCCGTCATTGTCAGAGTCCAGCTGAGAGCTGTTGGGTATGTCTGGACAATTGTCTCTGCTGTCCTGGAGACCGTCTCCGTCCCTGAGAGGACACACAGGAAGTGATCAGGTGGTTTCAAAGTGATGACATCACAGGGAAGAGCGTGTTTCATCACATACGTGTCCTGGTTGGTGTCACAGACGTCTCCCACCAGGTCGTTGTCCACGTCAGTCTGAGAGGACAGGAGACACTCATGAGGACACATGTGACCTCTGACCTGTCAGTGTCAAACATTCAACAACAGAGAACTACAGAATAATCTGGGGGGCCAGATGGGGGGAGGCCGGTCCAGACCAGGTGACCTCTGACCTGCATGGGGTTACTGAGCTCAGGGCAGCTGTCACAGGCGTCTCCCACTCCGTCTCTGTCTCTGTCCGTCTGCATCGGGTTCGGGACCTTTGGACAGTTGTCAAGGACGTTGGGAATACCTGAACACACACACAGACACATCATGGCGGGGAGTCACCTGTGATGGGGGTTTGGCAGGTGCATGCTGGGAAACGAAGCCTAACAGAAACATGAAAAAGGACTGGTCAGCAGCCGTCTCACTGACCGTCCCCGTCGATGTCCTGGTCGCAGGCATCCCCCTGTCCGTTGTTGTCGGTGTCCTTCTGGTCACTGTTGGGGACGTTGGGACAGTTGTCACAGGCATCCCCAAACGAGTCGCTGTCTGAGTTCTGCTGGTCTTTGTTAGGAACCAATCGGCAGTTATCCTGAGGAGCAGAGGACGCGTGGTCACATGGCCGCTGTTTGATTGGCCTTCAAGCCCCGCCCCCGGCGTTCCGTCTCACCTCCACGTTCTTGATGCTGTCTCCATCAGCGTCCTCGTCACACTGGTCTCCAATCCCATCGCTGTCGGCGTCCTCCTGACCGGAGTTAGGCGTGAACACACAGTTGTCCTGGTGAACAGACACACACACACACACACACACATCAGAATCAGAATCAGAATAGTTTTATTGCCAGGTATGTGTAAACATACAAGGAATTTGACTTGGACAAGCGAAAGACAGAAATAAAATAAAAAGGAAATATATTTACATTGAAATTAGAAGTATTTGCAGAGGAATATTGTACAATAGTGCAGTAATGCGCAAATGTTCTCATGAACTTGTCACCATCAGCATGACATCCTGTTATAGACGCATACTGGTCATTAATGTTCATGTTGACTGTGACGTTGATAAACATCCCGTCTCTCACTCATTTACTAATAAACAGACTTTTATTGACTTTCTTTCTAGTATTTTTATTAGGAAGTGAAAGACAGATGACAAACTTCCTTCAGTTTTCCCGTATGTGTACATATAACAAACACTGAACGTCCGTCTTTTATGTTGAAGGTCTGTGTTTGCCCTTTAGTATTAATAATCTATTATCTATAACACTATGTTGTTGTTGTGTTGTTGTGTGACTGAATGTTTCTGACCTGTTTACAGTGTTTCTCATTGTCGATGCAGGGAAGGGAGCGGTCTGGGTATCCATCGATGTCTGTGTCCACTCCACAGGTGTTACCATTACCTGCCCACCCTACATTACACTGCACAGACACACACACACATGCACGCACACCTTATTGTAATTATGATGTCACAGACACGGTGTCCCATGATTGGTCCAGGAGGCGTCCTCACCCTACAGGACACGTCCCCGTTCCTCTCCATGGTGCAGTGGGCGTTGGTGTCACACGGGTTAAAGGTCAACGCAGCACATGACTTCCTGGGGAAGCAACCTGACGTCTGGTTACCGTGGAAACCAGGTCTGCAGCCACCACACTTATAAGAACCCTGAGACCAGAAAGAGGGCCAGAGCTGTCAATCAGAAGGTCAGCTGACTGTTTCCATGGCGACAGAGACTCACCACAGTGTTGATGCAGACAGAGTTGGACACGCAGGCGTCGGGTAGATCCACACACTCATCGATGTCGACACACTCCTGAGGACACACAGTGTTGTCATGAGAACACACTCCAGCGTGAGTGTGTGTGTGTGTGTGTGAGTGTGTGTCTGACCTGTTTGTGTGTCTTGGCGTAGTCCAGTCCGGTTCCAGCCAATGGCGCCCCCCACAGTCCCGGAGGACAGGGCTGACAGCTGAACCCCCCCACAGTGTTGACGCAGGCTCCAGGAGAGAAACATGGCTGCAGCTCACACTGAGGGACACACACCTGACTCACTATCAATGCGTTGGCTTTGTGTTGTTGTCATTGTGTAGCTTTTGGTTGTTGTTATTTTAGCTCCAGTTGGTCTGTTGTGTTGTTGTTGTGTAATTGCAGTGTAGTTGTCTGTGAGTTGTGTAATTTTATTGTATTTGTTGTTGTGTAGTTGTTGACGCATAATTGTAGTGTAGGTTTTGTTTTATTGCAGTTGTTGTATAATTGTTGTGTTGGAGTTGTGTCATTGTCATTTTCATGTGTAGCTGTCACGTATTCGTGGTTGTGTAACTGTAGTGTAGTTGTGGTGCACCTCGTCCACATCCTGACAGTGCGTCCCGTTGCCGGTCGTCCCCGCGGGACACGGTCCACAGGTGTAACCAGGGAACTGCAGACTGTCCATGCAGGACACTCCTCTGTGACAGGGATTCGGAGAGCAGCGGGAACGAGGCTCATGGAAGCCTGTGAGGACAGAGCGTCTTCAATCAGGTCCTCAGACACAGAGACAGGTGTGTGGACGACAGGACAAAGACCTGTGGACTTACCACAAACCTGACACTCCAGGATGGTGTTCCGGATCAGGGACATTTCCTTCACCTGAGGACAAGACCACCAGTCAGCTCTGCAGGTACATCCACTCACCCCTCCCTAACGTCGTACCTGTCCCCAGATGTCTCACCTGTCCCCCGATGTCTCACCTGTCTCCTGAAGTCTCACCTGTTCCCTGAAGTCTCACCTGTCCCCCGATGTCTCACCTGTCTCCTGAAGTCTCACCTGTCCCCGATGTTTCACCTGTCCCCTGAAGTCTCACCTGTCCCCCGATGTCTCACCTGTCTCCTGAAGTCTCACCTGTCCCCGATGTTTCACCTGTCCCCTGAAGTCTCACCTGTCCCCAGATGTTTTACCTGTCCTCTGAAGTCTCACCTGTCCCAGATGTCTCACCTGTCCCCTGATGTCTCACCTGTCCCCTGAAGTCTCACCTGTCCCTGATGTCTCACCTGTCCCAGATGTCTCACCTGTCCCCCGATGTCTCACCTGTCCCCCGATGTCTCACCTGTCCCCTGATGTCTCACCTGTCCCCTGAAGTCTCACCTGTCCCCCGATGTTTCACCTGTCCTCTGATGTCTCACCTGTCCCCTGATGTCTCACCTGTCCCCTGAAGTCTCACCTGTCCCCCGATGTTTCACCTGTCCCCGATGTTTAACCTGTCCCCAGGAGTCTCACCTGTCCCCCGATGTTTCACCTGTCCCTGATGTCTCACCTGTCCCCTGATGTCTCACCTGTTCCCTGATGTCCTGGCGCAGCTCTCCCAGGATCTGGTTGAAGATAATGAGCTGACCAATCAGAGCCTTGGTGTGATCACCTGAGGGATGTGATTGGTGAGTGAGATCAGAGTGATCAGCTGATTATTGATCAGTATCAGGTGTGTCAAACTCACCAAGGATGGAATTCACATCCCCGCTCACTGCAAAACAACAAAGGTGAGTCAAAGGATGACAACGGTCACCTGTCTCCTATTAGAACCTCACCTGGTCCTGGATTACAGTCATGTGTCTCACCTGAGTTGGAGGCAGAGGCGTCTCCCTGGAAGGGGCAGTCAGTCAGAGCTCCAGCTTTGGCCACGCTCCCCCCTAAGGCCAGTCTGAGGGACTCCACTGCACCCTGAGAGACAGAGGGGACACCAGGCTTCAACAGGTCCTTCTGGTCTTCAAAGAACTAGAACCACAGATCCGGTTCAGACCTGAGACTCGGGTCCTGCAGGCCTCACAGTAAATGTAAAGGTTTATCCTGAGTGAGGGGACAATACTCTCTTCTGATTGATTGATTATTTTCTGAGTGTCCCAATAAAAATAGAGCAGATTGGTGGGCGGGGCTTGCGTAGTTGTGACTTCATAAAGGTGCAGAAGTCGTGGCAGGTGGTTTAAGGCTCAGTATATTTACCTTTCACCTGTTTTGACATTGATCAATAGTTTTGATTAATGGCCCAAAATCTTATTTCAGGTCCAGTTAAAACTCGATCCTGATAATTAAGTAATAAATAACCCAACAGACCAGGTGCTGACAAAAAGGAAGTGGTCTGACCTGCAGGCGGGCGTAGGCCTTTTGCCCGTGTCTGATCTCCACCATCTCGGCCTCCCGCGGCAGAGGCACGAGCAGCGGGAGGCCCTGGATGGAGTCGGCCAATCGGCAGTTGACATAGAGCTCCATGTTCATGTTGTCACGTTGAAGACCGCCGAGCCTCAGGATGATGGAGTGAACGCGCCCGTCAGCCAGGTTGGCGTTCTGCAGGTTGACAGTGTGGATCTTCCCGTCGGCTCTGACGAAGCGGACCAGGACTGGAGGAGGAGCAGAGTCCAGACTCATGAACAGATCAACCAGAGGTCAGGGGTTTGTCCCTGCTCAGCCACCGTACAGACCCAGGCCAGGACACCAGGGAACAAAGGTAACAGAGAGAAGAAGAAACAGAGGGAAGGAGGACTGATGACATCATCAGGTAACTCACCTGTGCCCAAACTATGGATCCCTCCGCTGCTCAAAGTAGTCCCTGAACACATCCTGATCAATCTGCTGACTATTACACATCAGCTGCTGCATGGATCACTTCCTTGCTCACTTCCTCCCCTTCTTTCCTTATCTCCTCCCCTTCCTTCTTCACTTCCTCCCCTTCTTTCCTTACCTCCTCCCCTTCCTTCTTCACTTCCTCCCCTTCCTTGCTCACCTCCTCCCCTTCCTTCTTCACTTCCTCCCCTTCTTTCCTTACCTCCTCCCCTTCCTTCTTCACTTCCTCCCCTTCTTTCCTTACCTCCTCCCCTTCCTTCCTCACCTCCTCCCCTTCCTTCTTCACTTCTTCCCCTTCTTTCCTCACCTCCTTCCCTTCCTTCCTCATTTCCTCCCCTTCTTTCCTTACCTCCTCCCATTCCTTCCTCACTTCCTCCCCTTCCTTCTTCACTTCCTCCCCTTCCTTCCTCACCTCCTCCCCTTCCTTCTTCACTTCCTCCCCTTCCTTGCTCACCTCCTCCCCTTTCTTCTTCACTTCCTCCCCTTCCTTCCTCACCTCCTCTCCTTCCTTCTTCACTTCCTCCCCTTCTTTCCTTACCTCCTCTCCTTCTTTCCTTGGCTCCTCCCCTTCCTTCTTCACTTCCTCCCCTTCTTTCCTTACCTCCTCTCCTTCTTTCCTTATCTCCTCCCCTTCCTTGCTCACTTCCTCCCCTTCTTTCCTTACCTCCTCTCCTTCTTTCCTTAGCTCCTCCCCTTCCTTCTTCACTTTCTCCCCTTCTTTCCTTATCTCCTCCCCTTCCTTGCTCACCTCCTCTCCTTCCTTCTTCACTTCCTCCCCTTCTTTCCTTACCTCCTCTCCTTCTTTCCTTAGCTCCTCCCCTTCCTTCTTCACTTCCTCCCCTTCTTTCCTTAGCTCCTCCCCTTCCTTCTTCACTTCCTCCCCTTCCTTCCTCACCGACATTAAAAGGAGAAAATGTGGATGACGTTTGTTTGAGTGCAGATTGAGATCAAAATGTCCACCAACCTTTATTGATCTTCCCCATGATGGCGACCTCCAGGTACTTCCTGTTGTCCTGTTTGCTGTAGAGACCCAGCAGGACTCCGCCCAACTTTGCCGGCAACCGCAAAGTTGAAACCACGTAGACGTCACTGAGCGCGCTCAGACCACCAGAAAGCTTTTCCACTGCTGCTACACTTTGTCTGGAGTCCTGAAGGCTCAACACGTCAATCACTGAGGAGGAAGAGGAGGAGGAAGAGGAGGAAGAGGCAGAGAGATGAATTTCTCCATCAGGATCTGGATCCTGATGGACCAAGACCAAGCGAGTCCTGCAGTCTGACTGAAGTACAATTAACTGAAACATTGATTAGTGACTGATCACATGACTGAAAAAAGAATGAGTGAATGTGAGAAGGGGAGGAGCCTCTCTGACACAGACCAGTGGTGGCGACGCACCGTTGCTATGGTTACAAGTGATGTTGACATGAACCGGGTCTCTGGTCTGTTGCAAAGCGTTGAGATCGACACCAACAGAAACACCAGAGAGGAAGAACCTCAGTGAAACTCCGGATCTGATCCAGATCCGGTCCTCTAACAGAACCAGGATCCTGATACCAGTTAACAATTAGACAAATATAATCAGACTAGTTCATAAAAAACATCTAGTTATCTGAAACTTACAGTACACACACATATTTTACGTTGAGCTGGTCTTTTGAACCTAGATCAGGTCTTACCTTGGACATCCGGTCCGTCCAGGACTCCAGCCGTGAGGTAAGCCCGCAGGACTGAGACCAGGACTGGGACCAGGACCGGAATGTACCAGCCCATGTCTGAGTACTGCCGCCAAAACTGGACACACGAAGACGGATCCGGACTGAGGAGAACCGGGACAGAGTGGCGTTCCGACCGGGACCAGACTTTGAACTGGGACCGGGACCCGAGCGGACCGAGACGGATCTCCAGCGGGATCCGGGTCGAAGAGCAGTCTAAGTCCGGAGAACCGGGAGAACCTGATCCAGATCGACCAAGAACCGACCGACTAACGGACCGAGCCAAACTGCTGCTGCTGGCGCGCGCTCAACTCTCCTCAGGAAGGCTCGAGCGCGCGAACACTCATTAACATAAAGCGCGCGACCAGAGAAAGAGAGGGGGGGGGCTCCTGGACCCTGAGGAGGATAACCTCACAGGAAACTCTGGTCTGCAGCAGGTCCTGGGGAGGGCGGGGATCTGGATCTGGATCTGGATCTGGTCTGTTGGATCTCCCTCATGCTTCTCATGCTTTATCTCCGCCTGTCTGTCAGGACTGAGGGCCACACCTGGACATGGAGACATTAACCTGAGGCTGCAGGTGTGTGGGAGGAGCCACAGCGAGAACATGAGGTTCCAACTGAAGAACCAGAACCAAACAGATTCAGGTCGGCTGGAGTCCTGCTGGGTAATCTGGGTTTATGATATCTCTCTTTGTCTAAAATCCCGACCACAGGCTCAGGGGCCTGAGGGGCCCCGGGCCCTCTGCTGGTTTCTGAAGTACTGGACTGGGTGGACTCTGCTGATCCAGGACCATAAACTGGAGTTTGTAAAAATCCTCAGACATTAAATCAGTGGAACAGAAGTTTGGAGTCTCACACTACAGCTCTGTTTGTTTGGGATTCTGGAGCGTTGCCATGGAAACTGTTTAACAGCAGGTGTGGGGGTGGCTCCCCCCACCCCCCCCTTTAGACTAAGATCCACAAACTGTTTCCAGATCAGCTCGGAAAACCCAGACCAGCAGTGAATAGGAGCCAGACCAGGATTCCTGAGTGATGGCATCATGAGCAGCTGGATCTCCCCAGAGTCCAGAGACCTGGTCAGGGGGAGGAGACTCAGGGGGGAGGGGACTGGGGGGGTAATTTCTTCAACTGCTGCTCTGTTGTTCTTCCCGTAACCCCTCCCCCCCCCCAGCTCAGAAAATCAGACATCAGTTTGTTTCATTTGTAGTTTATTATTGTCATGTGATCGTTCTGACCTTTGACCTCTAAGAGAAACTCAAACAGTTCATTAGAGTTTAAAGTGATGGTGATGTCATAATGTTGGATCAGCTGACGAACCCACCTAAAGTCTCTCCCTCTCGACAGTGAAACATCCTCAACTCTCACTTCTGTCCATGAAGTCCTACAGTGCCCTCGGCCCGCCGTCCTCAGCCTTCCTCCTCGTGGTCGTTGGGCCCGATGGGCTGCACGTCTGGCGGTTCCTCCAGCGCCTGCTGCTGGACGTGCTGTATGGACACCATGCCGGTCAGGAGGGCGTAGCTCAGCATGGCGCCGAGAGCCACCAGAGCCGACAGGAACTGCTTCTGCCGTTTGTTGGGGACGTGGTCGAAATCTCCGGCTTCGGGCTGAGGTGACGTCTTCTGACTGGAGCTCTCTGAAAAAGAAAATGGAGGACATCAGCCGCTGTTTAAAAGAACGAGAACCAAGATTCATTTACACAGAAAAAAAAAAAGCCCCCCCCCATGCAGACAGTCTTCCTGTCTCGTCATAAACCACCAGAATTTGACTCCACAATCTCTAAAAACCACAAAATAAAGTCCTGCACTTTATTCTGGATGGATGCTGCTCTAAATCACCTCGGCCGTCCCGGGGGAAGTAGAGCAGCAGGATGTTGGTGCAGAAGTTGGCGAGGTTGTCCAAGGACTTCAGATGCTGCTGCAGTTTCCCGTTGGGCAGTTTGGACTTCAGGACGGGCGCCAAGTGACCGAACACGTAGGCGTCCAGAGACGAAGGGCTGTGGAGGGAACATGTTTCACCGTCAGGTTTTTGCTCAAACACAACAATCACCATCCGCTGGATTTCATCATGATGTTGAATAAAAAATACCAGCGTGTCCTGCAGAGTCATGTGACCCACGTCCAACTCCTGCAGATAACAGACATTAACATTGTTGAGCTGAGACTGAATCTCTGAAGAACCTGACTCAGACCAGCCTCTGGTCCGTACAGATGCTTCTTCAGACTAACTGTTGAACCTCTGTGAGGTCGTTCACATCTGGAAAATCCAAGTCCACATCTTTGACTAAGCAGTTCTGGAAACCCTGAAGGATCCTTTCCAGGCCTTGTAAACTAGAGTCTGGGTGAACTTACGAGTCTCCGAAGAAGAACTTGTGTGAGCCGAGTCTCTGGGACAGGAGGTTCATACACTCTGCAGCGTCGCGGTACAACTGAAACACACAAACAGTATAAGCTGTTTTTGATCGGCAGTCATTCAATTGAATTATCAACAACATCTGGACAGACGGGTCCAGACCTCTGAATTATGGACCTGACGGTGGCTGTGACCCAGACAATCTATTCTCCTGATAGTAAGACCCAGGTCTCTGGACCGTCTCCAGACCTGGACTTCACTGAGGGCAGACTCAGTATTCTGTTTGTTCCATCAGGTGTCTCTTCTTTAATGAGTCCCTGTTCACGCCTTTACAGGTGAGATATGCAGCCCGGTGGGTCAGTTGGGGGCTTTTGCTCCCTTTTCAGCCGTAAACACCACAAATGTCTGGACATGTAAAGAGCCGGAGCTCTGCTGTTGGTCCATGTTTGTTTTGACGTGACACTTTTACGAGGCTGTCGACTTCTGGAGCTGCAGTTGTTATGAGGCAGCAACTTGGTGTCTGGTGTGTTTCTTCTGGTCTGGTCTTTGGTCTGGTCAGTCTGATTCAGTGGATTTTCAAGTCCAGAGAAACTGACAGTCTTTATCCACAACCCCCCCCCCCCCGCCCACCAGGAGGAGCAGCTGATGTCACGTTTTATTTATGAGCAGGAGGCGGAGCTGCTGATGGAGTTTCACACCGACAGGAACATTGTTGTTTAACTACTGTTTCCTGGAAGCTGTGTGGCCTTTGACCTGGACAGGTCTTTCCATACCAGCAGTTTTCCAAGAGAAAGATCCACTGGAGGGTTTTTTCCGTTCCCTGTAAACTTTCTCCAACTGCTACAACACATGGAAACAATATGTGCTCTGAGTGGAAAAGTGTGGAGCTGCTGGATGTTCTGAGGCTCCTGCAGCCGCTCAGACTCTGCTTTAGTGATGAGGTTTCAGTTCTGGTCTCGTCTCCATTATCAGGATGATTCCTGCTCACCTCCTTCTCCAGCTCCTCTCCAGCCTCCAGGCTCTCGTCTCCTCGCAGCAGCCGGAGCTTTTCCAACTGCTGGCGCTGCATTCGTCCAGGCAGGAAGAAGTTCAGTGGGAATGGCATGTGCTCGGCGTACCAGCGCCGAGTCACATCCACGTAGTTCTTCGGCTCGACCCAGAACATGTAGATCTACCAAACACAAGACGCACGGTAAACACAGGAAGAGCCGATAGTGTCATTCATTGAGCAGTGATGTCTCCATCTCACCAGAGCAGGCGCCAGTTTCTCCTCCATCAGGGAAATGAAGGCCAAGCTGTCGGCGCCTTCCTTCGCCGAAAGGTCAAAGTCTGCATTGTATTTCTGAAAAACACAAACCAACAGCTCCTGAAATTCAACAGACCAGGTGAAGAATAAGAGCTGATCCTTGATCCCTAAGCCTGGTCTGAGAACTTCAGCGTCACACACACAGAAGACAATGTGCAACATAAACAACACTGATGAACCCAACTCCCACGACTATATGTCCTCAGGAAAGAGGACGACCTTTAGCTTTGGCTCCAGGAAACATGAAAAGCACTCTGAGCAGAATCTGGATTAAGATCAGCATCATCCAGGTCCAGAGCCAGATGTTGTGTTTCAGCTCTAACAGGAAGCTGGAGTGTGTGCTTTTGCTTAGCTTCAAAACATCAACGTCTGTTCTCTGAGGACACGTCTGTTCCTCACTCCTTCACATGTTGGCTTTGAGGACTAACTCTTCTTTTTTTTGACTGAGAAGTTAGAGCTAGGTCTGTGTGTGTGTGTGTGTGTGTGTGTGTGTGTGTGTCTGTTGGAGCTTTATGGGTCTTAAACCACTTCCCTGTGTCCTCATTACTGAGAAGTGACAGCAGCTGTTCTGAAGTGAAGCATGCTGGGATAAAACTGCTGCTGAAGACGCTTTGACAAACAGCTGATTGTCCTCTGATCTGCAGGAACGCCAATAATAATGAAGAAGAAGAAGCAGACGTGTCTAACCACAGTTAATGTGTTAGTGTGAATCCAGCAGTTCTCTGTCGCTGTGGTTACTGACCAACCCACCGCAGCGTGAAGGCACCAAGCATGCTGGGTAATGATTTCCAGCTGCCTGTTGAATGAAGCGGAGGGCAGTGATTGGCTCAGGAGCCGGACTGCTGCTGAGGGGAATGTGGGTCAGAGGTTGAGCTCTGCCTCCATTAACCTGTTTCATGTCTGTTACATGTGGTGGTCACGTGATGACGGTGTCACACTGAGGCTGACCTTTAACCCCTGCAAGGAAAACGTCATTGTTTGATCCTATTGGACATTTGTGTCACGGTAAAATTACTTCCTGTGATTCAGGTGAAATGTCACAGGTAAAGGTGAAGAGAGGAACTTTTGATCAGCTGGTTGTTCCTGAACCTGCTGAAACTGATGCTGCACACATATGCACACAGTCTGCTTCATGAATCTGATCTTCAGGAACTCAATCTTAAACAATAAGCTAAGTTCATGGTGATGATTTCATCACTATGATGAAGCCTCTGCGTTTTACCTGCTTCCTCAGGTGGATGATGATGTCAGAGGGTCTGGACAGAGCATCTTTCTGATTGGTCCTCAAAGCAGGAAGTGAACCTTTGAAGACAGACAAGCAGTGAAGAGGAGGATGAAGAAGAGGAGGAGGAGGAGGAGGGGGAGGAGGAGGGGAGGTGGAGGAAGAAGAAGAGAGAGGAGGATGAAGAAGAGGAGGAGGGGGAGGTGGAGGAAGAGGAGGGGGGGGGAGGAGGAGGAGGGGAGGTGGAGGAAGAAGAAGAGAGAGGAGGAGGGGGAGGAAGAAGAGAGAGGAGGAGGGGGAAGGGGAGGAAGGGGGGGAGGGGGCGGCTCACCACTCGGACTCTTCCAGGGGTTGGAGATCTGATGATGTTTCAAAGGAGCTCCAGCAAACTGAGCGTAGGCCTGCAGAAGTCAAAGGTCACACAGTGTGTTAATGTTTTCAGTTTCTTCTGAAAAGAAAAAATTGTGAGTTCAGTTTTACAATCAGAAGAAATTAGAAAGATTTTCCTCATAAATGTGAATGAAGTCAGAAAGAAACACCCACAACACACAATACACACAGTGAATACACACTCTTAACTGTTGGGCTGATGGACAAACAGTCGAACACCAAGCTGCTGAAAACACTCTTATTGTTATTATCCATATTTTATACTATTAACAAGATCTGCAGTCGCCTCCGTCTGAATACCATAAAAAAGGAGTCACAAGGACTAGACCCAGACCCAGACCCAGACCCAGACCCAGAACCAGAACTACTCCAATGACAGTCAGTGTAGTATGTAGTGTCTGGGACTCTGACGTGTTGCTCCCAGAGGTTTTTCCAGACCAGATCCTTCAGAGGTTTGGAAAAACCAGCAGCAGCAGATCAGTGTTTTCCAACCACTGTACAGGAGAGCCATCATTACCCAGAATGCACTGCTCTCAGATCTCAGGCCAACACCAACATGTTTCAGTCGGGTTTAATGACTTTGAGAACCATGCTGCCCTCAGTGCGGTCTGCAGGCAGAGTCTCAGGACCATGTTAGTCATGGAA
>CM068486.1:278934-296434 GCA_034769265.1 Remorina albescens
GACACAGAACAGATTGTAGTACACAATCGTTTGTGTAATATCGTGATTGCAACGTGCAATTTTACTTTACATTGTTCTAAAGTCCGTGTCACGCGCAGCGCCACCGCATCCACGGAGGCTGCCATATTGTTTAGGCAGCGATGTGACGTCACAAGTCGTAACTCGGAGTACATCGATCTGGTACGAGTTCGACTGCCGTTCCGGAACACTTTCACGAGTTACGGGCTGCCTGGAACGCAGCATTACTCCAGAGGTGTATCCATGGAAACAGCTCCTGGGCCCCATGGTTACTGTGGCGTTCATGGAACATGTGGACTGTCGGTCACCTCACTGTTAGCATAACCGCTAACTATGTGCTACAAGCTAACAAAACACAAAGAAACACAAGATGCCAAGTTCGCTAACTGCTCAAAATCTGCCTCCCTGTTTGTTCATGTAAAACACTACATCTCCCATGAGCTCAGCCTGTGACCACAGAGCTGTAGATAATGGTGTCAGCTGTCTCCATCACTGGGCTGAAAACACAGAGAGACAGAGATGAAGATGACATCACATTAACACACAGCCATGAGGTGTATCCACAGGTGTATCCACAGGTGAGTCCGTCCTACCTGGTCTGGTTCTGGTTGATACGGCTGAAGTGGATGGAGGAGTAACTGACTTCCTCTTCATGTTGATGACTCTTCCCCTCCGACTCAGCAGGAAGAAAGTCGTCACAGTAGATGTTGTCAGGCTGGAAACGACAGACACACAGATGTGAAGAATGAAATGATAATGAGTCATCAGTTTTCACCTGGAGTCCTTGTTCTTTATTCCAACAGTTCCCACCTTCATTTGTTTAAGATAAAAATTCATTAGTTGATTTCACCAATATTAACATTCCTCATCTCATTACTTTCAAAGGTTCTTTTGGGGACATACGCTAAATATATTATATGTAAGTCTGAGACTAAAAGCTCATACAGTCAAATAAAATCACCATTAAATATACATTTATATATTTTGGTGTGTGTGTGTGTGTGGGGGGGGGGGGGGTCCAGTGGTTGGAGTTGGACCTGGGATGCTGTAATAAGCAGGCTAATCACTCGACTAGCTGCATTGCTTTATATTACATATTTAGGTTTTTTAAATTAAGTCCTTAAAACTTAAAGTAAAATGTAATTACTCACATTTTAAATATCTTTCAGAATTAGTATTTTCACTACAATGCATTTTATGTTTACTAATGTAGGCCTGAGTTATCCTGCTGGAATAATATACTAAAATCCATCAGTACAATTAGAAGAAATGTTCTGCAAGTATGAACTTGATTAACTGACCTTTTGTTCATTTCTGCTTTTAGATGCACGTATCCTGCAAATACAACAAACAGATATGATGATGGTAATCATCCAAAAAAGTTTCTTCACCATTATCAAACACAAAATTCATGTTTGACCCGGTTATGTATTTTCTGTGAGAATCAACATAAATTTCACTTTTCCAAAACGTTATTCTTTTCTAACAGAAATGATTATCCTGCAGCTTTAGCTTTCACAAACTAACGCGCTAAGTATCAAAACAATCCTGCTGCTGGTTCATCAAAACCAAGCTTTATTTAAACTTTGTTTTTCTGTCTGATCTCAGCCTGTTAGCGTTAGCCTCTATCTGCTAACACAATACAGAAAAAACTATGATAAATAAAAATCAAAGGTCTTTATTCTGTATATTAAATTTAAAAAAATAACGTGTGGTTACAGAAATTATCAACAAAAAATGAAAAAAATCCATCGTTGTCCCTAAAATGAATTAATTATATTTATTATAAATTAAAGCCATTAAATGGTCTGAAGCAGATTATTCATATTTTTGGGACTAAAATGAATCGATTGAACCTTAAACAACAGAAAGTTTCCGTCTGAAATGATGAAAAGATGTTTAAGCAAAAAACAAACAAATAAAATGAAAAGAAATTACAGATTCAACAAGAAACAGCAACTTAAGGGACCCACTAATTAAGTAATCAGAGGAATTAAAGAACCTTATGATGATGAAGACCACCAGAGCAGAAACACACAGAACCACGGGGATGGAGAGAAGCTGCAGAGACATCACACCTCCTGAAAGAACAGACCACAGCATGGCTCAGACCATCTGTTTACTTAGATTCTGAACCTGGTCTACCAGAGCCCAGCTGTTACAGTTGAAGTCCTTACCTGGTTCTTCCTCACCTGCACCCACTCCACCAATCACAGGGCCAGTTTTACGATCATGGTCCTGCGTCAGACCTGAACTCATCACGTGACAGGATAAAATCAAACTACCAACCTGTCCCCGCAGGCTCCACCTGCAGCTGATACGGCTCGGACCGGGTCTTTGGGTTCCTCTTCATGCTGCAGGTATAGTTCCCAGAATCCTCAGCAGTGAGGCGGTGGAGCTGAAGGGCGGGGCCAGACTCTGAGAGGGCGTGGCCATCTCTGAACCAGATGAGCTCCAGCTGGTTGATGCTGCAGTCGGAGGAGCAGAGAAGTTTGACAGTCTGACCTTCTGACATCACTCCGTCTCCCCCAGAGAGGATAATCCTCAGGGGAGTCGTACCTGAGGGCCATTCAATCATAGAGCACAGATTATAGATCACAGATCATAGGTTATAGATTATAGATCAAATATTAACGGTTTTAGACCTTTAACCCAGATTATGGGTTAAAGGTCACAGATTATAGATAAAGGTTATAGGTTACAGGTGATATATTAAAATAAATAATAATGACAACACATTATTATGGTTTCTAGACAGTAAATGAGAGATTATAGATGAATAAAGAAGTGAGAGAGTATAAATTAAAATGTAGAGATTATAGATTATAGATGTTCTTACCTACGACTGTAACAGTCACTCCTGCCTGTCCTGTGAAATGTCCTCTGCCATCATTCATCTCCATTCTGAAGCGGAACGTCCCCTGGTCTTTGTTCTTCAGGTCTCTGATCTGTAAAGTACAGTTTCCTGTCTTGTCTCCCAGGTAACTGTATCGAGGGTCGATGGGCAGGTTGGTCAGACTGGAGCTGTCGACCACAGACGGCGTGGTTCTTTGACAGATCGGGTGATTCTTACACCAAAGGACTCTGAGGACGTTCAGTTGAAGTTCTCCTCCGTCCTCAGATTGTAACGGTGTGAAGGTGCAGGGCAGCCTGATGGTCGACCCTGTCACCGCACAGACAGGAGGTGGGTAGTTCACACTTTGACCCAAAGCACCTAACATTTGATCGAAGAAAGTCAACCAAGTTAATAATCAACCAGAATAACCAAAGAAAAGTTGAACACAGAGTGTCAGTGAAGTGAAGGAGGAACATTCTTCCTCCTGGACCAGGTGTAGAGACGCCCTGTTAGGTTGGCCTTAACCTCATATCAGAGGATTCTGGGTAACTACAGGTCAGTGACTGGATGCTCCAAACCTGATCCAGATGTTTCCTGTTTTCTTCACAATGAAATAAATGAGACTCACCTGCAACAAGCACCATGAAGCTCCAGACAATGTTTTTATCCCAAACTGCCATCCTTTGTTTCCTGCTGGTCTCCGGGTCCAGAACAGGGTTCTGGTCTCAGGAACTCGATCACAGAGAACTGCCCCCCGAGCAACCCTGTGAGAGCTTCTTTTCCTTTTCTGAGCATATCAGTCACTTGACCCAGAGTCTCACTTCTTCACTGCTACTTCTCCACACCCCCAGGTTTCATCACTTCCATCCTGAAGGCCACTTCCTCCAAACCAGGCCACTGACAAAACAGCTATTATCGCCTCCAGAGGTCTGAGGTCAACCACAGACGCCCGCTATCTTCCCACATTTAGAAGGTCTGATGGTTTCATCTTCTGACATTCTGAATGTTAATGAGGTCTGTGAGTCCAGGCCAGGGTTATGATCTAGACCCGGGGCCCTGAGGGGCCTGAGGGGCCTGAGGTCCCTACATACTGGGTCTGGTCCCGCCCCTTTGTGTCATCACATCAGTCCAAATGTTTGTTTCTCTCATCACACAATAAACACTGAAGTTCATAAATGTCCAGTTCCTCTTTATTATCTAACACCGTGATGATGCAGCACAGGGGGCGGGGCCTCACATGAGGACCAGTCTTCCGGAGAGGATGACGTGATGATGTCTCACTCTGCTCACATTTCTGCAGACTGCAGATAAAAAGGAGTTTTTCATTTAATATTCAGTGAGAGGCAGATTGATCCACAACACAACAACACAAGTGACAAAACGAGTATAAACATGAAATATAAAGCTGGAAAAAGGTGACAGATAGAAATAAAAAAATAATACACAAGATATAAAAGAAACGGAGCATTTTGATATGAAAGAGTGAAGTCTGTCACAGACCACTGTTAAAATAAACCACATTCGACTGTTGGACAGAACTCAGATGCTAAAGTGAAGAAATTAACAAAGTGAACTACACAAAACAAAAAGGTGTGTTCATTTACTGGTTGAAATGTGTTTTTTGTTGACCCCACCCACAGCAGGTCACTGGGACTTGGTCTCTGACCAGGTCTCCGGTCCAGGTCTCCGGTCCAGGTCTGAACTCTTCAGACCATCACCCTGAGCTGAAGCCTGCAGGTTGTAATGTGTCTGTCGGCCATCTTGGTTTTTAAAGCAGCAGAAACCATCTTTGGAGGAGAAGGTGAATCTGACCTGCTCTGTTCTCTGTCCTGATTGGGTGGTTCAGTCTGTCAGTCACACTGTAGCCCCGCCCCCTAACCTATTTCCTCTAAATGGAACATCATTTAAAAAACGTTCAGGTGATCCTGTTTTCAGGTGATGATCCTATTTTCAGATGGTCTTCCTGTTTTCAGATGATGATCCTGTTTTCAGATGGTCTTCCTGTTTTCAGGTGATGATCCTATTTTCAGATGGTCTTCCTGTTTTCAGATGATGATCCTGTTTTCAGATGATAATCCTGTTTTCAGGTGATGATACTGATTTCAGATGGTCTTCCTGTTTTCAGATGGTCTTCCTGTTTTCAGATGATGATCCTGTTTTCAGATGGTCTTCCTGTTTTCAGATGATGATCCTGTTTTCAGATGATAATCCTGTTTTCAGATGATGATCCTGTTTTCAGATGGTCTTCCTGTTTTCAGATGATAATCCTGTTTTCAGATGATGATCCTGTTTTCAGATGATGATACTGATTTCAGATGGTCTTCCTGTTTTCAGATGGTCTTCCTGTTTTCAGGTCGCAGTGGATCATCCTCCTCCACAGACCAGCTTTGGCCGCCTCATCTCCGGCCGCTCCGCGCAGACTCCCTGTATCCTCCCGGAGCATCACTGCGCACCGACCGCCTCGGACTCGGACTCCCGGACAGCTCAGCCTTTGGGCGGACATATGCTGGCTCTGCCTCCCGGAGCAGCGGCTGGTCGTCGGTGAAGACCCCCCCCGAGCTCTCGGTGTCTCCGGATGTGAAGACGGTCGGTGTCCTCTCCGTCTCCGCGCGCTCCATCCCGCTGCCCTCAATCACAAAATGGCGGACATCATCGAGCTGGGACCCGCCTACGGTGAGCGACGAGGCCGCCTCCGGGACCCGGGCCCGGAGCCCGGGACCGAGTCCCGGACACTGGGCCCCGATCCCGGTCCGTCTCCATCATGTGGACCGAAACCGGATCCGGGTCACCGAGCATCTCCCGTTATTCCTCCTGTTTCTAACGTTATTCTCCTTTTTATTCGATTTAACGTTTAAAACGTGTGTCATCGATCACCGTTCGGTTTAAATGGGAACATTTGACCGGAAGTGATCAGGAGTCGATCATTGAGGTTACTGATATCGATATTTTAATGGATGATTTCGGACAAAGAGGAAATGGAAGGAAACGCAGCAGCATTACATCATGTACAAAAATATAAGACGCGCTAAACTGGGCGTGCTCGCGCTGCCCCGTGCGCGTGCGCATGCCAGTCGGGCTGGGTACCGGGTGACGTCATGTCTGTACCCGGCGCCGGGTAAAACTGAACCCTGAAAAAAAACTGAGTTTAGATACTGATCAATAATCCGATCAGTCCGATTATTGATCCAGAAGATTCCAGTCATGGATTATTTCATGTTAACGAATCCTGCAGTGACAGAAATGACCTTTAATGATAAATGATATTCAGGAACAGAGTTCACTAACTAACAGTTCTTTTTGTATCAACGTCTAATAGTTAGAATTATCGGTGATCAATTTCTGGTCATGTCGATGTCCGATGGTGTTACAGTGATTGACTGATTATGAAAATAATCAGCAGCTTGATCAATAGTGAGATTCATCAGCTCCAAGATCAGAACCATCAGACCAGATCTGGACCTGAACCAAAGACCAAAACCACAACAGGACAAGAAACGGCCTCATGACTGCTCAACGGATCAATGGATCAATACCGATAACTGATCGGTGATGTTTTCGTGCAAACCTTTCTGATGTCGGCTGCTCTTTCAGGTCCAATAGTCAATTTATTGTTTGGTCAAAAGAAAATGAGTCAGAAAATAATTCTGATAAATGCGACTGATCAGGAAAACGATCATTAATGTTTAATGATATTGGCTCTTTATTGAAAATGGTTCTGATTGGATTAATCAATATCAACAAGGGAAACATCTGGAGCAGAATGAGCTGCAGGTAGAATTTAATGATTATTGAACCATTTACTCATTGATCTGATCAGCTGATCAGTGATTGGTCCTGCTGAACATCCTCAAACATGGAGAAGCCAAAGTCCCATTGGCTCAGATCCAACCAATGAGATGAAGCTGTCAGAGTGAGGCCTAACCGGCGCAGAATGTGTGGTGTGTCTGTGTGTGTCTGTGTGTGTCTGTGTGTGTTGCTAGGCAGTGAGCTTTGCTGCTTTCAGCTCTTTCCAAAACATGAGCTCATCGGCTGCAGCCTGAAAGAAGCAGCGAAAACAGGGAGGAAGATTGTGAGCAGCTGTTTTTTTATTTGTTGTTAGTGTTGATCAAATGTGTCACATGACAGTAACCAGTTTAGCTATGATCAGTTATTGATCAATAATATTAATAATAATGAAGCTGTTCATGGGCAGTCCAGCCTAAGTCCGTGTGTGTGTGTGTGGATCAGGACAACAGTGTCCTCTGTACACAGAAGACAAAGACCTCTCTGAGACAGTGATGCGGTGACATCACTGTTTTTACATGATGTTGTTCGTTATGTCACGCTGATATGACATCACTAATGATGTCTTAACAGTTACTCAGCATGAGACCTCCATACCCTTTAGCTAAAGCCCTGGGTTTGTGGAAACGTCTGTCCAGTTGCATTGTGGGAAAATAGAGGCATCTGTGAATTAATATGAGTACACAAGACTACAGGACCCTGTGACATCCGGTGATGGGAATAACGGCGTTACTAACCAATTACATTACTCGTTAATATAACTGGTTACTCTTCCCATCTTTATAACGCTGTTACTGTTACTGAAGCTGTTTTTTCATCAGACCAACCAGATCTCTGAGCTGAGAGGCAAAGACTTTTTTACTCTTCTTCTTTGGTTACTGAGACAATCGCAGAAATGGTGACGATTGGAGTCAAATTTCATGGTGAGCCAATCAGAGGTCGAGGTAGCCGGGTATTCAAATTCGAAAGCACGTATAGTCGGACACACAACGAACGACACAAGTGAGTCAGTCAAGGAGAAACAGGAATGGTCCAAATAATCCAAAAGTAGCCTTCTCTAAATGGAAGTATAGTCATTACTTTTCCCTCCAAGAAATTAAAGGAACGGCTGGAATGGTGAAATGCACACAATGCCGGACAGAAGATCCTCCACGTCAGCGTCGAGTAATTAGAACTTACTTAAACATCTTCTAATTGAACATGCACATGTACTATAAGTTCTGTTAAAGAGAGGTGGAGGTGGATCCACATTCAGACACATCTGAACATTTAAACCTTTACTTGAAAGTAACGCATCACAGGTGGGTGTGGTTTCAGGCACTTGATCAGTCGATCAGTCGATTGGCTGTTCTGATAACTGATAATCAACAATGTTGTGTCAGATGTGCAGGGTTCTTGACTGCCCCTGAACGCACCGTCAGTTCCTTGTTTATGCAGCAACAACCAATCCATCAATTAGACTTATCAGTTATCGAGAGATGATCACTTATCACCTTCAGGTACGTCTCACACCTGAGGACTCACAGTGACCCAGAGGATTGTGGGAAATTAAAACAGTTTTCAAAACAAACAGTTCAGGACTCTGTGATCCTGCGGAGATGTAGTCTGAGCCCAGATCAGCTGATCAATGTGACTTTGTTTCCATGGCAACCAGCTGACTAACCCCCCCCCCCCCCCCTCTCTCTCTCAGCCATGTCTCCGGTGCTGGCGGGCTTCCTGGGCGCTGGTGTTCTGGTTCTAGTGGTGGTGGTCCTGGTCCTGCTCTGGTCCTTCTGTCAACGCCGTTACTTGCGCGTGTCCGGGCGCTACAAGCTGCATGGCGACCGCTACTGTGACGCCGAAGACCCGCCCTACAAGTTCATCCACATGCTGAAGGGCATCAGCATTTACCCAGAATCCCTCAGCAGCAGCAAAAGGATTGTGCGCGGAATCCGACGCACAGACCGCTCCGACCGTGACGGAGAGCGAGGCTGCGCCGCCGCCCCCCCCGCAGGGAGGGGCATGGTGCTGGTGGATGCTGAGAACAACATCCTGGATGTGCCAGGGCAGCTGCAAATGAGTCACCTGGTCCCTCCTGCCGGAGCCGGACCCGCCCACAGCCAGGCCCGGTTGGAGCGGGCGCTGCCAGTCCGCGCCGACTACTGCTGCCTCGACAGCAGCTCAGCCAGCAGCAGCCAGACCAGCAGCAAGACGGCGTCCCCCTTCACCCCCGCCTCCTCGGATCCCGAGCCGGAGCCCAGCCTGGGCACCATCAGCCTCACCGTTGACTACAATTTCCCCAAGAAAGCCCTGGTTGTGACCATCGTCGGGGCCCGGGGCCTCCCCGCCATGGACGAGCAGGCAGGCAGCTCTGACCCCTACGTGAAGATGACCATCCTGCCAGAGAAGAAGCACCGTGTCAAGACCCGCGTGCTGAGGAAGACCTTGGACCCTCTGTTCGACGAGACCTTCACCTTCTACGGCGTGGCCTACAGCTCGCTGCCGGAGCTCACTCTGCACTTCCTAGTTCTGAGCTTTGATCGCTTCGCCCGCGATGATGTCATCGGGGAGGCAGTGGTGCCGCTGAAGGGCGTGGACCCGAGCACGGGTAGAGTTCACCTGAGCCAGCAAATCACCAAGAGGAACATGCAGGTGAGTGTCGGTGGACCTCCAGGGTCCAGGCTCATTCTGTTGGGTGAAAGATTCAGCTGATTGTCAGCTTCCAAACTAAACAACAACACGGATGAACGGAGCCTGAACAGAGTGAGTCTGTTTCCTCTGTGTGTGTGTGTGTGTGTCGTGGCTGACAGCTGTGGTCACCATGGCAACCGCCCGATGTGACTTCAGACCAGATCCGGGGACAGTCTCACTGTTGTCTCATCCTCATGAAGGGACAGACATGTTCTGAGGTCTCACTCTGACTCCGTCAGCTGCTGTGAAAACAAAACATTTATCCTCACTGTCAGTCGTCGTGGCAACAGAGACAGTTTCTGACTTCAGCCAGTAATGATTATTGATCTTAGATGCATTCAGCCAATATTTATGTCATCACTTGCATCGACAGAACATATCAACATATCATCACTGATCAGCTGACTCCAGTAGAGTGACCCTGGTTCTGGTTCTGGTTCTGGTTCTGGTCCCGGGTTCTGATCGTCCAGTGATAAAAACTGATTGTGTCTGTTTCAGTGTGAGAGTCGTGGAGAGCTTCTGGCGTCTCTGTCCTACCAGCCCGTGTCTCACCGTCTCAGCGTGGTCGTCCTGAAGGCTCGCCATCTCCCCAAGATGGACATCACCGGCCTGTCAGCAAGTGAGTGCACCTGGAGACCAGCAGGTCAGGTTCAGGTCTGACTGAGTCCAGGAGGATGTAGCCTGTTAGAGTCACATGATACACAAGTATACATGTGCAGCTGTCCATATAGTTTAGCTTCTGGAGAGCATGAACGTCCAGATCAGACCACCATGTTGAGACCTGGAGGTGAGACAAGATGAGTCTGAACCAGGATGTGGGAGGATCAGGCCATCTGGTCCAAATCCTGTAGATTTGGTCTTTAACCCTTTTACACCGAGCGTGCTGACACGTTTGCACATCAGCAATTCAAATTATTGTAATTTCATGAATATTTGCTTTAACGGAGAAATTCCAGCAGTTTCTGAAAGCTGAGAAGTTGCGCTTCACAGCCAATATCAACATTACGGTAATTTCACTCCTGCTTTTACCGGAAGTCGGCGAATCTGCTCCTTCGTGGTTAATTATTTCTATATTCTGTAACTGCCGGATATAGAAGGCTCTAAGTGTTCTGGAAAAACAGGCAAAAAAAAAATGACGGGAGACTTTGTGGACCGTTTATGGTTAAAATAAAAGAGTCCAGGTGGACAATAGGAACCTTCAGTGTTAAAGGGTTAAGCTGGTCTCCCTTGAAGCTCAGTCCTGGTCCTGGTCCCGTTCTGGTCACACCATTGTTGTGTTCGTTTGCGAGTCTGAACCACGTCCAGGAAAAAACCTGACCAGCAGCCTTGTGATGGGGATCCTGTTGAACTCACATGACCCCTGTTGTGCCATCAGATCCCTACGTGAAGGTGAACGTCTTCTACGGACGCAAGCGCATCGCCAAGAAGAAGACCCACGTGAAGAAGTGCACGCTGAACCCGGTCTTCAACGAGTCCTTCATCTACGACATCCCGCCTGAGCTGCTGCCCGAGATCTCCGTGGAGTTCCTGGTGGTGGACTTCGACCGGACCACCAAGAACGAGGTGCTGGGCCGCCTGCTGCTCGGCCTGCACAGCCCCGCCTCCTCCGGAGCGTCCCATTGGAGGGAGGTCTGCGAAAACCCCCGCCGGCAGATCTCCAAGTGGCACAACCTGAGCGAATACTGAAGGAGGACCAGCGGGAACCAGCTGAGACCACCAACCGGCTGGGACTCCTCCAGTGACCCCACTGGGAAAAAGACTCAGTGTTCAGCACATCCACTGACACACAACACACACACACACTGACACACAACACACACACACTGACAAAAACACACACACGCAGAGTTGTGTCATAGTTAAACTCTCTCTCTCTGTCTCTGTTACCTCTCTCTACCACCCTTGCAGCTCTAACAGACTTTATTTCAGAGCGTCATCAGCTCCTGTGTCTCTGCTGTCTGTCCCCGTCTCCGGAGACGGACACGAAAAAATTAAAAGCCCTCGCTGTTGTCGTCATGCAGCTCATCGCATGTGTGAACTCAACGCTGATATATCTCTGGGACCAGAGACCCGGTCCTCCAGGTCCTGGTCCTCATAGTCCACCGGCTGCAGTGTGACGTCCAGCTACGCTGCCTTCATCCTGGTCCTGGGGGAGGAAGATGTGGACCTGAACGCTGACTGAAGACACCGTAGATGTTAATAATCCAGCAGACTGAGAGACTGTAAAAAATGTGTTTGTAACATGAATGAGTTTCCTGATGTTCCATTAACAAAAACGCCTGAGGAGCTGTGATGTCATCATCATCATCAGCCCCTCACAGCCCCGCCCTCTGCTGGCTGTGGAGTGAAGCTCCGCCCTGAGAGACATCAGTCATTCCAAAGCTCGAAGATACTTCACTTCAGGGTCGTGACATCATCATGCCTTTCAGGAAGTTCATGTATACCTTCTCCAGTCTTTTATTTTGAAGGCTTGATATCTATAAGAAGACTAAATTAAATGATCTCTGAGTCAGCCAATCAGCAGAGAGGATCTCATCCCCTCTGCTGATTGGCTGACAGTTTTCTGACTGATCCAATACGATTGAAGCAGATTTGAGGTAAAACACTCAGAAACCAAACCCTGTAAGGTCGGATGATTCGGGTGGGCGGGGCCTGTTTATTGTGACATCGCAAAGTTCCAGAAATTCTGCTGGCTGGTTTTAAAGCTCAGTGTCTGAATACAGAACCTGAAACTGACCTGTTGTGGTCTCACTGTGTTGATACTTGAGGATGATGAGCGATGAAGTTATTCGATTATTGTGCAGAGTACAAAGCCAATGAAACGCAGTGAAAGTGTCAGTCACCTTCTGGTCACATGACATCACATCAGGCTCATCAGTCCTTGTGACATCACTTCTTCTTTTTAAAAACAGGCTGTTCAGATTGAAGTTGTGATGTTGAAAAAAAACATGTAAGGAGACTCATGACAAACCGCAGCCCCCCCTCCTCCGCTTCCTGTTTCCTCCTTTCCATCCTCGTCCCCCCCCCCTTACTCTCTCTCATTTTGTACATTTCCATTCTGGACTTCCTGTTTCTACTCATTGAACCGGTTTGCACCGGACTCTCCTCCGACCAGCTGGTGGCGCTGTTTAGTCCCAGCTGACAGGAAACGCCTCAGATTGTGGACGGAGCTGTAGATTTGTACAGATGTGAAGCTGTTTGCTGGTTCCCTCCTGTCCGATGTCCTGGAGCTTTAGTGTGTGTGAGCGCCCCCTGCTGTAGCCCTGGATGATAACCTTTGTGTTGGTTTGTTAACACTCATTGGACGTGCAAATAAAAACAAGTTAGCCCTGACGCCAGCGTCTCCTTCATCTGTGTTCATGTGTCCACTTTATTAGGTACACTAAAGCCAGCGTTCCAAATATTCTGAGCAGCAGACTAAAGTGAGCACTGAGTGTTTACTGATCAAACATCAGGAACTGTCCTGATCCAGCGAACCACCGCAACCTCTGACCTGATCAGATCTCAAGACCTGGTCTTCACCTGATTCCAGTCTCACTTCATGGTCCATGATGAAGACCTGGAGGAGTTCAGGTCATTGAGTCAGGAAGACTGGACTTCCTGCTGATTGGTCATCTGAGCCAGGTGTGACGTGACATCATGAGACACTTCAGGTCATCACTCACATGCTGAACCTAAAAGGAGGTTTGTGATGTCAGGGACACATGGACAGGAAGTACTCAGATACTGTCATGGCTTCTGTGAAGTCCTGACCGACTCGGGATCAGCGGTCTGAACTCAAGAACACGACCCAGGCAGATCAGGTCCTGATCTTCACGGGGCCTTTATGTGGAGAGGAAGTGGCTGGTGGTGCAGAGTGATTCTGGTTCTGGTCTGAATGAGGCCTCAGAGTCTCAGCCTGTTCTCTGATGACTCTGTGGTCACATGAGAGTCACTTTCAGACACTGGGCCCTTCATCATGACGAAGGATCGGGGGCCGCTGCCCGCCACGCTGGTGGGGTTTGGGTTTAACACATCTTCGTTGTTCCTGGAAAAGCTCAGCCTCGTCACAGTGGAGGGAAAAAACTATTTCACAGACGAATAAGAGGAGCTCGTAGATCATGATGGTTAGAGGCGTGAGACGGTCTGGATCCAAATGTGGACCCTGCGTCTGTGGGGGGGAGGACCAGTCGACCGCTGAAAAGCTGTCTGTGATTGAAGCAGCAGGCAGCGGCCGAGGAGTCATCATGCCACTTCTGAGAAAACCAGGACATTAGAATAATGGGAAAAAGGCCCGACGATTAGAGGATTAGAGGTAGACTCTGTCTCCTGGACTGAAGTCCAGGTGGTCTGACAGAGTCCAAGACTTTCAGGTAGTTATTATTTTTCTATCCCAAATGATTTACCATCATCACACTGTGTCCGTCCAATCATGGCGCAACAGGAAGTGATGAATGACACAGGTCATTAAAGGTCATTAAAGGTCATTAAAGGTCACTAAAAGTCATTAAAGGTCACTAAAGGTCACTAAAGTTCACCGAAAGTCACTAAAGTTCAGTAAAGGTCAGTAAAGGTCATGAACAGACTTGTCCTCAGTAAAATGTTGCTTTATCAAAATGTCTGTGATGAGAAATTTTGGATATATTTTCCATTTCAACAAAAATGGAGTGATTCTATATGTTTATAAAAGTTTCTTTGACACAAAGGTCAACTTAAAATTTGATGTGTGTGTTAATTGATTGGTCACTCACAGATGAACAAAAAGGAAACACTTGTGTTTGCTCAGATCAGCTGTGACATCACTCGCTGCTCCATCCAATCAGATTACAGATCGCCACCTAAAAAACGGAGAACGCTCCGTTTGAGCAGTCAGAACGTTAGTCGTCTTCATCGTCGTCGTGCTTTAGCTGCTGCTTCTGCTCTTCAGTGTCTCTGATGGGGTGAGTCTAACTGAAATTATTGGTTACTGGCAGAAAGTGACATCATGATTCAAACTGGTTATTGATCATTTATGGATCCGTTTTAAAGTCAGACAAAATGAAATGTTCAGGAAACGATAAAGTTGTTCTGGAATATCTGATGAATTTAAATACACTTTATTTCATGCTGATTGTGAACAGGAAGTGTCTCCTGGTGGGAAAATAAAAGTCCTGTGTGTGTATTAAAGCGTCCCAGAGTCCAGGCCGTCAGGTGATTTCCCATCTGCCCTTTGGGCGTAGTTCTCCGTGATTATTTTTTACAGTGGAGTTCATCGTGTGTGCGTTTCCTCCCGACTGCAGATGAAGTGACTCTTCATCATCGTCATCCTCCTGACATATCACATGGTATCAATGAGTCATCTGACCACCACCTGCCTGGGGGGCTTAACCACAGGATCTGGTCTGGTGGTCTGTGACCCTGATCTGTCTGATCCTGGTCTTGGTGAACTTGTAACGGTTTTTGAGGAGTGAATCTGATCCCAGACTGAATGAGGTCTGGAGAAACTGATTTTCATGCTGGCTGAAGCTGAACAGTCGACGCCTTCATATCAACAGCAGCTGATCCTCATGAGTTGGATGATGACGATGAAGATGAAGATCATCATGATCATGATAGTGATGAAGATGGTCTCTATTTGTTTCCCCTCAGATCTGGTGAAGGAGAAATGTCAGATCGACGAACTCATGAGGTGAGTCCAGAGCAGAGGACTGAGTCTGGTCCACTTCGCATTCTTCATTAAAACCACAATTCTGATGTCAACATTTTGATCCGGATCAGGCTCGGCTACGCTGAGCAAAATGAAGTTGGTTTTGGTACCAACTGGGATTTAATATCCAACAATTAGAGAGGTTTGGGGGTGGAGTTTAGATGGTAGGGGGCGTGGTCTGGCCTGCTCGTTAGTGTAGCAGTGATCCTGAAGAGGGGCTTCCTGCAGATCAACACGGCCGCTTGTGTTTTCAGACCAGTGCCATGCTCAGAGTTTCCCGCCTCCCTCTGGTTCGCTCGGCAGTGCAGACGGTTACATCAGCATACTCGGAGGTCAAAGGTCGTTACCCTGTGCTGGGGCTGATGGGAGGAGCAGCTGAGGCTGGAATTCGCAGCATCTCCCATGTGGCAATGAGACAAGCCACGCCCCTTTTCCAGACCCTGGAGCCACAGAGTAGGTGGAAATAAGTACAGTACTACAGTAACACTACAGACAGTACTGACACTGATATTAGTAAAATACAGTAACACTGCTAATGCAGATAATGCTAATGATGCTGCTAACGTTGAGAGCCGTGTCACTGCTGTGTGTCCTCCCAGTTGAAGTGGCAAACTCTTTTGCTCTGGTCGGCCTCGAGCGTCTGGAGAAGAACTTCCCCATCCTCAACCAATCAACAGACGAGGTTTGTTCTCATAATTGATCATCAATTAACAGTAAAGCAGTTCAGGTGTGTATCAGCCACGCCTCCTGTGTCACCCCCCACAGGTGGTGGGTCACTTGAAGGACGCCATCCTCCTGACCCTGGACGACGTGCAGCTGTGGGTGGTTGACGGAGTGGACGGCGCTCTGGACCAGCTGGAGCGCCTGGCTGACGGCGTCCGGGCGGCGCTGCAGCAGCTGCAGGACTCTGAGCTGGGCCAATCCGCCACGTCAGGACTGGACGATGTGCTGAGTCGTCTGGAGGACGCCACCGCCTACTACCTGCCCCTCCCACCCACACTGCGTGAGTACAGAGGCATTGTGGGTAATAATGCTGAACAAAATTGAAAGTCAGATGCAGAAGAAAGTCGGTCGAAAATAAAGGTTTTACTTGTCGGTTCAAACACAGGAAGGAAGTGGAAACAAACAAACCCTTTCAGCAGAAAGGAACAAAAACCAAAGTCCATAAATCCAGACAGAGTGCAAAACCAGACACACAAACTCACAAACTCACAAAAACAGAGAGTGGAGAGAATGAACACACAACAGTCACAGCGGCAGTCTAGCTCAACGGGTTCTAAATGTGGAGAACTTTATATCAAACCAGAGGAAGGTGTGTGTGTGGGAAAATAGTGGGCAACAACAGGAAGTAAAACTGCACAAAATTCATGTGAACCATGCCTACCAAAATGAAACAGGAAGTGGCACCTGTCTAGATCACATTGAGGGTAAAATCTCACATGTTCAATAAGTCACACTCATCAACGCTGCTCTCGTTGTTGTTGTTGTGGTGGTCGCCATGCTCAGGGCGGGAGTGGGAAATGAGGGTGCAGGAGCTGGAGGATGAAGATGAGGATGAGGAGCCCAGCCTGTGGACCAGGGGGCGGAGCCTCCTGCTGAGCCTCAGCCTGCTACTCCACCACCGGATGACCAAGATCAGGGAGCAGCTGGTCGCCGCCGCCGGAACGCTGGGAGACGCTGCCAACAAGGTGACATCACTGATCTGTAGCCTGAAGCCCTGCCCCCTCAGCTAAGAAATAGCAGGTGGTGACCTGCTATTTCTTAGCTTAGCTCTTCAGGAGAAGAGATCAACAGGTATACGAGACCGCCCACTGACCAATCAGCTCAGACCAAATGGCCTGTCCAATCCCAGACCGCCCACTGCTGTGGGCCGTAGAACAGAGACAGAAAAGATCTGGACTGAGTTAATCTGTCTGGACCAGGAAAAACCCAAGTCGGTTAAAACTGCCAAACAGGCGATTAAAAAAGTCAGAAACATAAATTTATGAGACACACAGTGAACCTTCCGATGGTGAGATTTAATGTTATAATTCTGGTCATTTACACATCGACAGAGTTGGCTAATTTTTCCCAGCATTCTTTGCAGCTGTGTAACTTTAAGCTTGAATTATCTATTATAGTCTTTATATTTTCTTAATATTATAGTTGTGAAGTATGCAGTTTATCTTTTCCATGGTTCGATTGGTCGGATGCAGTAAACCCCGCCCCTTTTGTGTGAACACACGCTAATCTAGATGATTCTGAATTCTAATAACCGAGTTGATAATCAGCTTCATGCAGCCGTTTATCAGGATTACGGAAGTCCTCTGAGGATCAGAGAGGGACACAGAGTCTGTATGAATTAGAAAATAATAATCATCATCAGACCTGTATACAGCTGCGTTCCTCTCCGTGTCCCTTCAGGTGGGTCTGGGAAAGGTCCTGGATGTGGTGGGGGTCCTGCTGGAGTCCCTGCAGAGCCTCCTGGTGGCGCTGGTGTACCGGACCGAGCACCTCAGGGAGCAGAGCCTGAAAGGGATTAGGACTCA
>CM068486.1:301434-371434 GCA_034769265.1 Remorina albescens
GGTTGTGTGTAGAGTTGTGTGACATTATTTGAAGTTGTGTTGTGTCCTCTCAGCTGCAGCTCCTGGTCACATTCTGGTGAAGAAGCTCTTGAAATGGTCTTCAGCTCAGGTCTACTGCCGGTCCAAGTACACAGAACTGAGCAGCATCAGGACTCTGGAGGAGAATGAGCAGGTCTCCAGTCTGCTGCAGAGCGTCACAAATCACCAGACGACTGAGGGGACGACTGAGGGGACGACTGAGGAGGCTACCGAGGGGACGACTGAGGGGACGAATGAGGGGACGACTGAGGGGACGAATGAGGGGTCTACTGAGGGGACGACTGAGGAGGCGACTGAGGAGTCTACTGAGGGGTCTACTGAGGGGACGACTGAGGGGACGACTGAGGAGTCTACTGAGGGGTCTACTGAGGGGACGACTGAGGGGACGACTGAGGAGGCGACTGAGGAGTCTAGTGAGGAGACAGAGTCGCGGGTGGGGACAGTGGGCGTGTTCACCTTGATCGGTTTGCGGAGACACTGGTGGACGTGGTCAGATGGGGACAGCGCTTCCTTCAGGGCCTGGGTGCCTCAACAACCTGGAGGGAAACCGCACTGTGTCCTGCTGGACTCGTCCAACTGGTACAGTGAGTCCTGTGACCACCATCATCCCTTCATCTGTTACAAAGGTGAGTCCCCTGTCAAGTCCTGGATTGGGACTTGGTCCAGTCTGTTCTGGACTCATCTGGGTCTTCCTGTCTGCAGACGTAAAACCTAAAGTACGACGGCTGGTGACGGTTCGGATGAGTGGAGGATCTGAAGGACCCAACGCTGCAAGATGCTGTTCTGCACCAGGTCAGTGGACTGTGGGTCAGAGTCAGAACCAGGATCAGGATCAGTTTTTATTGGTTCTGTCATGAAAGAAAACCACAACAGTAATGAACTGCCTTTCAGCTGCGGCGGTGGCTGGAGGAGCGCAGCATCAGGGAGGACGTGACACTCCGGTGGAGGCAGCAGCCTGATGGGAAGGTTTTCCACAGGGAGGGGGAGACGGCGGCCCCCCCTCGTCCCTGTGAGGTCGGAGACATCTGTGTGGACTTTTAGTTTGGACATCCAGATGAAGATTTTTAGATCTTTTAGTCTGGATTTAACTCTTTGATCTGTTCCTTTATATATTTTAAAAGTTATTCTGTGATCACTTCAGTTGTTTTTTAAACTTGTTACTTTTATCTCAGGTTTTGTTCTCCTCCTCCTTCAGCATTTCAACATTTTATCTTTATGCTCTTCTTGATTTTTTTGTTCTGAATACTACTGTCCTTTTTTTTTTTCTGTTGTTGTGTTAATTAATCACTGACTGACGGTTGCACTGAAAATTAAGGAAATTAAGGAAACTGAAAATTAATTGATTAATCTGACCGAAGGTCAGATGTTTGAATTCTGAAGATCTGAGTGAATGTCAAACGACATATATAGAACATGAGACCCAGAGTCCAGATCCAGTTTTCTGAGACAGTTTGAGGGCCTGGACAGTCGGTCTCTGAAGGTCTCGGTCTTCTGAGGATCCTCTGGCAGTCCGCTCTGAGCTCCGTGGGATCGTCCTCAGACGGTGATGTCATTCTATGAGAGATCTGATTGGTCAGTGGGTGTGGCTTCTTTACTCAGTGATCTCAGTGTAGCGCCCTTAGCCTGATTGGAAAAACACACTATATACACTTACACTCTTTCTAAGTTCGGAGGGTTGGACCCCTAAATTATTCAAATGAGGGAACATGAAGTTGACTGTTGACAATTTATTGTCTCACAATATATTTTTTTGTAGTGTATGAAAAATAAAAAATAGAAATAAAATAAAGCTCTTTTATCAAAAAATAAAAGTGTCCCTTCTTCTTTATTAGAAGATAAGAGTTCCATTCAGTTCTGTTCCATGTGGATAATGTTCAGTTGGCAAGATTACTGATACTACCTGGGTAGATTTTGTGTTTTTTTGGTTCTTATCTGTGTTAGAGAGTAAAGTGAGATGATGTCTGAGGTCTCTGGAGTGAATCCCACGGCTGGCCACACCGTGCGCCTGTCCGTCCAGGTCTGACATCCTTCCTGGCTCGCCACCGAACTTCCAAGGTTCGGGATCTACATTCCTAATCCAGCGATTAAAAAAAACCCCAAAACAAAACAAAAAAACAATCTACACATAGAGTGCAGAAAACATAACCATTACTATCTATTCAATCACAAAACATCATACCATCTTCACTTCTCACTCTGAAAGTCTTCATAAATATACCCAAATCCAGGATATACAGTGTTCTAATCAATGTAAATGACCCTGTATACATTAAGTATTTTTACCATGACAAATATTTATCATGAACTTAAATTACTCAACATAAAGTAACTTATTTATACTCTTAAATCACTATATTTTAATCAGCTCTAATAATCAACATTTAACACAACATCTTTTTAACCTTTTTGAAATGTAAATGAGCATTATTACATTACTTTTCTTTAACCCAACATTAATATGTAAACAACTCCAGTGCAATAAAACACTTTAAGCACATTACAGTTATCACAATCTGATATCTTATCAACACAAATAAGCATCATATTCTGTCTCTATTTCTCTCATTTAACCACAGTAGTGGCATATTAGCTCACTTAGCCACTCTGTTAGCACTCACAATGAATATGACGATAGTACCTGAGCTAGCGCAGCATTAGCATCGTGCTAATTTAAGCTAGCGATCTTTTTAGACTCACTTTACACTGTTCACAATGATACAATCAGTACCAAAGTGGGTTCAAACATTAGGAAATATTCATGTAACTCCGACTGGTTTTAATAAAGTAACTCATTATAAGGCATTTTCACACAAGACACATCAACAAGCTAACCACGAGGCTTAGCCTCTAGCATGTAGCAGCCATGCTTACCGGAGTTCCTCTCAGAGGGCTCACTCGGTGAAATGGCTCCTCTCATTCGACATAATGTACAAGACTCGTTCCTAACAAGCAAAGGACTTATTAGATAATGCTATAATATAATAACTCATAAATTTAGACCTTTATGTCGTTTTTCTTACCAATGCTCATCAGCTCCTTTGATATGTGGCTCTGTAGTTAGCATCTCGGGTCAGAGCGGTAATGAGTAAAAAGCTGACGTGCCACGTTGTGGAGAGGCATGCTAACACTATTAAATTACATAAATGGGTTTAGTAACCATGGTGGTTGTTCAGCAGCAGTTACCATGGTGACACATCCGGTAAGAAGCCATCCAGAAAACCAGGATTTCACCTGGACCTTCGGCTGCTATCAGGAATGTTTGAGTGGTGATGTCATCAACAGCCGCTTCTGATGACTCACAGCTGACATCATCAGATGATACTCCGCCCTTTTTATTCACGTCATTAACAGTTTAATCCATTTTCATCACGAGGTACCAGAAGATCTTCATGATTGTCCATAAGTCAGATTAGTTGTATGAAAACTTTGTTGACAAACGTTCACAGTTCTACTTTAACGTCGGTAACTTTCAACACAAACACCTGAAATAAAAAAAACAAACTGATTTCTAAATTTTGAAACATTTCTGTCAAAAATTGGAACAAACAACAAACAGAATCTGAGCAGAAAATAACCAAAGAGAGGAAACAAACAAATGATTTGGACAAAATGGCTGAAAAGTGATCGCTCTCTTTTAAATGACTGAAGATTTCATTCCACCCAAACTTCTACGGATTTATTTTCACATTTTATTTATTTATTTAAAATTTTATTTTGTCTTTTTGTTTGTTTTTTAACATAAAATGTGTTTGATTTATGTTTTCATTGCAGTTTTATTTCTGATATTTCTCTGTTTGGTTCCAATTTTCATTCACTGATGAGTCATCAGACAGGATCTTAGTGTGAGATCATCTCTTCCTCTCTGGGCTCAGGTGGGCTCAGGTGGGCTCAGGTGTGCTCAGCTGAACTCAGGTGGACTCAGGTGGACTCAGGTGGGCTCAGGTGTGCTCAGCTGAACTCAGGTGGACTCAGGTGTGCTGAGCTGAACTCAGGTGGACTCAGGGGGGCTCAGGTGGACTCACTGCAGCAGGCAGCTGCACTTGACGTTCTTGTGATGCGTGGCGTCAAACAGCTGGACGGCCTGTTTGTTGATCAGAGTCCAGAAGTTCTGGAAGGAGATGGTCTGACCGCTCTGGACGCCCATCTGCTCCAGAACAGGACCCAGACCGTCCTCCTTGTCCACAGTCTGCAGACAGGATGCAGTCCGAACAGACACACATGGAAACAGTTAGAGTGAGGTCAGTGGGCGGTGATGTCATCCCTGAAGAACGCCACAGACAGCTGAGTCCAGGACTCACAAAGACCTTCTTTAGACTGAGGACATTTATACACAGCGGGTCCTGAATTTGAGGACACTGAGGGACATTTTGTAATTATGAAAAAGACAAAGAGACAAAAAACACAGTAGAGTTTGAACATGGCTCTAAGAGATGGAGGGAATGTTTTCTGGATCCGTCTCCAGATTCCAGGCTCTGACTCAGCCTGTGGCCACCGGGGGGCAGCGGGGGGCCTTAAGGGCCGAGCTGCTGTGATGTCACAGGTCGTACCTTGGCGAAGGTCGGCAGCTGTTTGGAGATCAAGCTCTGGAACTGTGTTGTGTTCAAGGTCGGTCCGTCATCTGCAGCTCTGTGGAACTCGCTCACCAGAGTGTTGATCGCCAGTTCCAGGTCCGAGTACTGAACAAGAGCAGCACCGATCAATAACTGATAATCGAACATCATCAATCAATCACCGATCAGTCTGTCAAAGAGCACAAGTTAAAATGACGATGAAGATGAGGCTGAGCCTTCATCACATGACACCATCAGAAATGGCAGAAATCTGAGACTCCTCAGACGGTCCAACTGGGTCTGGGTCAGGGTCCAGGTCTGGGTTCAGGTCAGGGTCCAGGTCTGGGTCCTGAACCTGAAACCAGAGTGTTACAGCTCTGTGTGTGTGTGTGTGTGTGTGTGTGTGAGTCAGAGGAAACTCCCTAATGGCAAATGAATTCACTCTCATTATCCAACAAACAACAAACAAGCAAACAAACCAACAAAAACAACAACAACAACGACAGCAGCAGCAGCAGCAGCTGTTCTAGATAAACAGGGGAGCAGTTCTGTCTTGTGCTGTTTCAGAAATTCCCACCTCTCCTCCTGCTGATCAACATGTTTCTCATCAGATTATAACCATCGATCAGATTCCGGTCTCACCTTCGTCGCCATTTCTTCAGGTTTGGTCCAAAAACTCCGGAAAGACCAAGACCAGGACCAGAAAGACCAGAGAGTCCAGAGAGTCCAGGACTGACTGAGTCCACCGCCCGTTTCCTGCCGAGAGTCACTGATCCTCCCCCTAAACACACACACAGACCCACACATCTATACACACTGAGTTTGAATAAGGTCTTTATCAGCCACACCCAGATTCACAACACACACACACACACACACACACACACACTCAGGCTCAATCCCTTCCAAACCTGCAGGTCTTCATGTGTTCAGCGGAGCTGGGACTCTGAGGGTTCAGGACTCTGAGGGTTCAGGACTCTGAGGGTTCAGGACTCTGTGGGTTCAGGACTCTGAGGGTTCAGGACTCTGAGGGTTCAGGACTCTGAGGGTTCAGGTCACTGTGGGTTCAGGTCACTGTGGGTTCAGGTCACTGTGGGTTCAGGACTCTGAGTTCAGGACTTTGAGGGTTCAGGTCTCTGAGGGTTCAGGTCTCTGAAGGTTCAGGTCTCTGAAGGTTCAGGTCTCTGAAGGTTCAGGTCTCTGAGGGTTCAGGACTCTGAGGGTTCAGGACTCTGTGGGTTCAGGACTCTGTGGGTTCGGGTTTTCTGTCTCTCAGAGTCCAGAGTCCTCTCACCGTCACTTCCTGTCACATAAAACTTGTCCATAGGATGAAACCATTTCCTCTTCAAAATAAAAGCCTGATCAGGTGACACGCGAGTCAGTTTGATTGACAGCTCCTTTACCTGAGTCACATGACTGTTGCAGACAAATCAGGAGACTTCATTCATGCACGATAAATATTTACTCCAGACTTTTATTGTGGTGACCTGTGCAGAGGTCACGGGTCATCACCATGGTGATCCGGGCTTTTAGAGGAACCAAGCAACGTGTAAACAACAAACAGTTTCCTGTCAACAACAGGAAGTATCAACTGAATGCCTCGTGTTTCTGGTGTGGTGTCCCTTCAAAATAAAAGTCCCCTGTGGAGGGGAAATAATTCCAAAATCACCGTTTCAGGATGAACTTTAATCACACAGCTCCATCCAAATCTGGTCTGCTTCAGGGTTCAGGTCCTGGGGGGTTCTGGGGGGTTCCGGAGGATCCTGGAGGGTCCTGGGGGGTTCTAGGGGGTCCTGGAGGGTCCTGGAGGGTCCTGGGGGGTTCTGGGGGGTTCTGGAGGATCCTGGGGGGGTCCTGGGGGGTTCTGGGGGGTTCTGGGGGGTCCTGGAGGGTCCTGGGGGGTTCTGGAGGATCCTGGGGGGGGTCCTGGGGGGTTCTGGGGGGTTCTGGGGGGTCCTGGAGGGTTCTGGGGGGTTCTGGAGGGTTCTGGGGGGTTCTGGAGGATCCTGGGGGGTTGTGGGGGGTTCTGGGGGGTTCTGGGGGGTCCTGGAGGGTCCTGGGGTGGTCAGTCTGGTGGATGATGACTGTGACGAAGGCGTCGTCCTGGTGTCTGCTGGTTGTGGAGGAAGTGGAATGAAAGGAGGCGTCACTGTCGGACTCATCTGACCCGGGGCGGTCCTGGTACGTCATGTCTGCTTCACTGACAGTTGCCAGAGAGGGAAATTATACAATCAAAGCTTTTTATAATTTATATAGTTCAAAGTTTTTAAAATAATAAATCAGTGTTCAGATAATCAATAAGGACAGTCAGGTCCTACCTGAGCTCAGAGTCCATGCAGATGTCTGCTCTCATTTCTTGAACTTTGGAGCGCTCAGTCAGTCCTCGCTGTGTTTCCATGGCGATCCTGCCCTTCATCGTGCTCCTGAAGTGAAGGTCAGTGAAGTGGGAGGAGTTCAGAGCTGCAGACCGGAAACTCAGCTGCTTGTCATCACCAGAGTCTCTGAGTCAAACCGGAGATCATAGGTGAGTCAGCAAAATTTAGCCTGACTCAGCATTTCAGAGAAGGACCGAGTCAGCAGTTTTTAAATAAGAGTCGGCACTTTTTAAATGAGTTAACTTAAAGTAAGTAGCTTCTAAACACGACTCAGTGATACTGAATATTTTACTGTCAGCTCTGTGGTTGCCGTTGCTGTCTGAACCAATCACAGGTGGCGCTGACCACAGGAAGTAGAGACGGTCCCATAACTGTCTGACAGGGAAACGTAATCAGATTGACGGAAACTGTGATGTGGGATTGTCAGTCTGGACTCAAGCAACAGACCGTGGACTGCGATTGGCTGCTTGTGTCTGTGTAGGAGGAGCAGAAGGTTTGAGCCCAGACCTGCTCTACTTTTCTGTCGATTATTATCCCGAGTCTGTTTGAGACTTTCACTTCCTTCATATGTGGTTCCCATAGAAACAGGCGTCATATGAACCCTGTGATGTTCCGGCAGTGACTCACAGCTCCGCCTCCTCGCCGTCTTCCTGGAAGGTGAGAGGTGACGTGCAGACGATACACATGTTTCCCAGACTGTGGAAACATGGGCGGCAGTACAGGCCTGAAACAGAGCGAGGCAGCAGATCATAAAACTGAGCTGGAAGGACTGACGGAAAGCAGAGACAGACAGGAAGTCAGAGAGGACGCTTCACGAATCCAGCCGGTGAAACCTGAGAACCACGGGGCAGAAGATCGACATTTCCTGTGGGGAAACACACCAAACACTGTCAGGCCAAAGTTATATTCTAACTTCCCCCATCTTTTGTTTTGAAGGCTATGCCTTCTCTCTGGACCTCAGTGTCTCTGAGACTCGACACTTTGCATTGTGGGAAAAGTCCTGTTGTCCCTGTTTTCTGAGCTCTGTTTGTTTTTGAATAAACTTTGTCAATAACCAGGAGCAGGAAGTGACCTCGTGGTTCAACCTGCAGGGAACACGAACTACCAGCTGCAGTTCCTGATCTTCCTGATCCGCCTCCAACATCAGGCCTGGTCCAGAGTCTGGGTCCACTTCAGACCATGTGTGCTATGTGGTCTGAAATGGACTCTGAAGGGTTAATTGAACCTTCAAGTCTCCAGTCACAGTTTATCTGACAGCTGAGTCAACAATGTTAGGACACACACACACACACTGATGATGATGGTGATGTTTACCTGAACATTGGGGGATGTCACAGGTGACCATGTCGTGCTCTGATGTCATCATCTCCTCACAGGCCAGACAGGTGACTGATGGTGACACACCGAGCAGGTAAGACAGGTGAGCTCCTCCAGGTAACCTGACACACACACACAGTCAGTGACTTACTGATTGTCTGTCCAGATGTGTACAGATGTCAAAGGTCCATGGTGGTACCGCAGTACGACGGTCTGAAGGAGACTCCGCCCCCTTGCTCCTGTTCCTTGGTCAGCTTGGATCAGGACTGCCGACCTCCTCAGGGCCTCCCCCTCCGTCCTCCTCTGGTCCAGGATCTGCTCTCGGAGGAAGTTAATCCTTTCCTGAACAACAAACTGAGACTGTAATCCCTAGAGACCTCAGAGGGTTCCTGGTTCAGGTCTCAGTCTGTCTGTCTGTCTCGTACCAGCTCCCTCTCTGGGTGATATTCAGCACAGACCAATCGTCTGCAGCGTTGGACGAGTCCTCCAATCAGGGAGACCAGCAGAGCCAGACCGAGCAGGAATCCTGGAACAGGAACCAGAGGTTTAAGACATCTTGATCTGTGGATCAGGGTCCTGAAGACAGGAAGTGCTTTCACAGACCTGAGACCATCAGTGAGCCTTTCAGCTGAGGTCAGAGGTCAACCACCTCAGAGTCTTCAGTGTGTCTTGATTGTCTCTAATCGACAGATTGATGTTTGATTGACTGTCTCAGAGTGATAGAATGATTGATTGATTGGTTCCTCACCCAGGATGAAACAGGAGTTGTAGTTTGGCTCTGATGGCTCCAGCAGACACTTCCTGCTGATCACCGTTATGTTCCCTCCCTGCAGGAAGTTAAACGAAGACACCAGGTCTCTGTAGATGTCTGAGGCGAAACCGGATCCGTTGACCCGCACTCCCATGATGACCGGAGCTGCCGGGACACAGTGGTTTCCATGGTTATCGCCTCTTTAACAACCATCACTCACATTTAGAGTCTGACGCCTCATCTCACCACGGGCCACAACGTCACCCGTGACCTGGTGGTGGACCTGATCCAGCATCCAGAACACCAGGAAGTCCAGCATCACCAGCAGACCCCCAATCACCAGGTGTCTGAGGACTGAGACCACGCCCACCATCACCACCCTCCACTCACGGTTCGACAGGTGGAGCGACACTGGAAACACAACCAGTTCAGAAAGAGAACAGAGAGACAGACAGAGGCACACAGCCCCCCGCCCAAGCTGCCACCTCCACAGGCAGACCACCCACTGAGATGGAGCCACCCATCAAAACAAACTACACCCAACTACAGTAAGAGACAAACTACAACTGTGTGAAAGAAAAATAAACACAAACCAGACACAGAGAGAGATGGAGAGAGAGGTGGACTGACATGGTGTGATGTAGGTCTTGGCTTCTTTCCGTGTGATTGGCAGGACTGAGGCTCCGCCCCCTGAGGTCACCTGTTGGTCGAGCTCTTTAAACTGAGACGTGATGTAGACATTGTCGAAGTTGAGCTCACTGAGATATCTGAGTCTGTACTGCACTGCCCTACACACACAAACACAGGAAAGGGGTCTCAGTGTGTGTGTGTGTGTGTGTGCCTCTGAGTGTGTCTTAGTGTGTCTCAGTGTGTGTCTTTGACCTCAGGAGGGAGCAACTGAGCAGCACGAGTCCTCCGTACTTCAGCGTCTCACTGAGGGTCTGAACCAGCTCCAGGTCTGAGGACACGTCCTCCATGATGTCCTGAGACACCTGCTGCAGGGACCGGCTGCTGTTGGCCTCCAGGTCAAAGGTCACAGACGCCGTGATGTTGAACTCAAACTCGCGCTTCATTCGCTCAAACGCTGCGATGGTGGCTGAGCGGAGACAGACGTGATGAGACACATCAGATGAGCCCCGCCCCTTCAACCCAGGAGGATGACCATGATGAAGAACTTACGAGCTGCCAGATGTTTTTTCAGCAGGTTGGCGATGTAGGAGGGAATGATGCAGAAGAACTCGCCAACTGGAGCCGAACAAAGCCGAAGGAGGTCACATCAAATAAAATTAATTCAAGGAAACAAAGTCAATGTATTAATTATTGCCCCTATTAACATTTAAAAACAGCAGATCATGAGAAAACTTAAGGTCACCAAGGTCAGTGAACGCACCACGGGCAATGTTACAGAGGGGCAGGAAGCCGTTCATGATGTCACACAGGAAGTTGAAGTCTTCCCCAAGCAGGTCAGAACAGTCGGCCCGAGCCTCGGTGAACACCAAACGGCACTTCCTGTACGGGGAGCCCAGTTTGGCGTTACAGGCATCTCCGATGTCAACCAGGAAGTGGAGGACGTTCCTCAGAGTGCGAGCTGTAGGTCAGACGTCACAGATTAGAACACTCGTGCAGTCAGCCGCCGTCAGCCATCTTTGATCTGGTCATCCTGTCTGAGATATTTTACTGAGACTTTAGTTCCCTGAGTTTAGTCTTAAAGGCAGATGTCAGGTGACTCACATTAACTCCATATAAAGACAAGAGCCAAACACCTTCCAAAATCTGACTGCTCATTTGATGATTCTGTGGTGAGTTCAAGTGATAGTAATAACAGTCAGACAGTTGACTGTCTGTGCTTCGTTCAAGTGTCTGTAATAACACTGATTGTGTTCAGTCTCCTAACGTGAAGTTCATTAGTGAAGATGATCCTGCTGAACTGAACCTGGTCTTTATTATCTGGAATCATTTGGAAGATGAAGGAGAATCCTATTGGCTATTAGTCGGGGGAACAGGTGATGATGTCATCAGGGTTACATCATCACTGTAGGATTGAATGAGACTGAAAACGAGTCTGATCTTCAAGATCTCAGTTTCTCTTTCTCACCGACATGTTGGACGCTGTCAGTCAGGGCTCTGATGAAGTTGTGGACTCTCCCTGCGACGGCGCGAGCATCACTACTGATCTGTGTGAATTTGTCCAATGCAGCTGCACACACACACACACACACACACACACACACACACACACACACACACACACACACACACACACTGTAGTGCAGTAGCAGCAGTGTCTTGTTGTGCACTGTGGGTGGATCTTACAGAAGAGGGGCATGGCTGCTCTCTGCATCAGTTCTTGCGTCTGATTGGCTGCCAGCTCGGCGCCACACAGCAGACTGGCAGCTGCTCGCTCTGTGTTTTCTAAGGTGTTGGTGAGTGGGCCAGACAATAACATGGTGACAAACAGGAAGAGGAGGAAGTTCCTGCCGTGGGCTGAAACACAGACAAAGAAGGAAATGAGGATTATTGATAGGCCGCACACGCTTTTAAAGCACACTCACACACAGACAATGACAGACGGATTTACCTGAGCAGAGTGAGGGGAGCATCACCATGACGATGGTCCGGACTCCAGTGGACAGGCCCATACTGAAAGCCGCCATCAGAGCCACGGCGAGAGTGGTGTAGACGCAGAACCACAGGGGCTGTTTCTGCAGGAACAGAGCCGTGGCCCCGTACACAGAAGCCAACACCAGCCCAGAGAAGAACGCCATGAGGCTCCATCCCCCCTCCAACAGATGACCTTTAACCCTCCTCCAGGTGCTGATACGGGAGTGTTCTGCTGACCTGTGGAGGGATACGGTCAGAGAACGAATAGCTCCGGCATAGAAAGCTTCAACGTTCTGCCACAGATACTGACAGAGATGTTTCATTACTGCTCAGTCCAGAAGTTACACAACAAGATCTGCCATCAGTCAAACCGTCGACAATCAATCATTTATCTATGTGATGAAAGCAGAACTGGTGGGTGTGGTCAGAGGAGAAGCAGCTGGTCAACCACTTCAAACCAGTGATGAGGACAGAGGACAGAAGAGGACGTCTTCACTCGTTCTTTGGTTTTTACTTCACGTTGTTGGAACGGAGTCACTGAAAATCTTATGATATAAAAATAAACGTCACCTCAAACTTTTTAAAAACACCTAAGTTTCATAGAAAAATTTTGCACTTTAGTGGAAAATGCGAAGATCAAAACATTGTTTTCAAAATGACGAAAGAATGTCTATAAATTCAATCTGTTGTTCCTCCATCCTGGACAGGCCACCAGTCACAGAGTGGAGACACTTGGAGACAACCATCCGTCCTCCAACAAACTCAGAGCATCAGCTCCTCCAGGCTCCCTCGAAGGTGAGTCTGGTCCTGATGAAGACGTCTGTTGTGTTGTGTGTCTCAGATAGCGACTTTGTGTGTGATCCCGTGTTAATTTTGACAGGCGATATTGATTTATTTTTATTTTCAGTCTTTTGACAAAAATGCTCTTTAGTTTTAGTCATATTTTATTCAACTGTAACGAAAATTATTTTTAGTCGACAAAATACTAAAATGAGTCTGACAGAATTTGTGGAAGATTTAGTCAACTAATATCTAAAAGGTTTAGTTTAAGTTCAGTCCATTACTGAAAAAGTTTCCCCTTTCACAGGAACATTTATTAATCTGTTACATTGGGATTAAACACGAAGCCCCTCCCACCACCTCAACCTGAGGGTCGCTCTGATTGGCTGACATAAATCAGTGTTCAGGTAAAGTTTCCTCAGGTGTGTCCAGGTCCTACAGGTTGAACTTCTGGATATTTAAAGCTATTTAATGATTCTCTGGATATTTAAAGTTATTTAATGGTTCTCTGGATATTTAAAGTTATTTAATGATTGTGGATATTTAAAGTTATTTAATGGTTCTGGATATTTAAAGTTATTTAATGATTCTGGATATATAAAGTTATTTAATGATTCTCTGGATATTTAAAGTTATTTAATGATTCTGGATATATGAAGTTATTTAATGATTCTGGATATATAAAGTTATTTAATGATTCTCTGGATATTTAAAGTTATTTAATGGTTCTCTGGATATTTAAAGTTATTTAATGGTTCTGGATATTTAAAGTTATTTAATGATTCTCTGGATATTTAAAGTTATTTAATGATTCTGGATATATAAAGTTATTTAATGATTCTCTGGATATTTAAAGTTATTTAATGATTCTGGATATATGAAGTTATTTAATGATTCTCTGGATATTTAAAGTTATTTAATGATTCTCTGGATATTTAAAGTTATTTAATGATTCTGGATATATAAAGTTATTTAATGATTCTCTGGATATTTAAAGTTATTTAATGGTTCTCTGGATATTTAAAGTTATTTAATGGTTCTGGATATTTAAAGTTATTTAATGATTCTCTGGATATTTAAAGTTATTTAATGATTCTGGATATATAAAGTTATTTAATGATTCTCTGGATATTTAAAGTTATTTAATGATTCTCTGGATATATAAAGTTATTTAATGATTCTGGATATATAAAGTTATTTAATGATTCTCTGGATATTTAAAGTTATTTAATGATTCTCTGGATATTTAAAGTTATTTAATGATTCTCTGGATATTTAAAGTTATTTAATGATTCTGGATATTTAAAGTTATTTAATGATTCTGGATATATAAAAGTTATTTAATGATTCTCTGGATATATGAAGTTATTTAATGAATCTGGATATATAAAGTTATTTAATGGTTCTCTGGATATTTAAAGTTATTTAATGATTCTCTGGATATATAAAGTTATTTAATGGTTCTCTGGATATTTAAAGTTATTTAATGGTTCTCTGGATATTTAAAGTTATTTAATGATTCTGGATATTTAAAGTTATTTAATGATTCTGGATATATAAAGTTATTTAATGATTCTCTGGATATTTAAAGTTATTTAATGATTCTGGATATATAAAGTTATTTAATGATTCTCTGGATATATAAAGTTATTTAATGATTCTCTGGATATTTAAAGCTATTTAATGATTCTGGATATATAAAGTTATTTAATGATTCTGGATAATAAAGTTATTTAATGATTCTCTGGATATTTAAAGTTATTTAATGATTCTGGATATATAAAGTTATTTAATGATTCTCTGGATATATAAAGTTATTTAATGGTTCTCTGGATATTTAAAGTTATTTAATGATTCTGGATATTTAAAGTTATTTAATGATTCTGGATATATAAAGTTATTTAATGATTCTCTGGATATTTAAAGTTATTTAATGGTTCTCTGGATTTTTAAAGTTATTTAATGATTCTGGATATTTAAAGTTATTTAATGATTCTGGATATATAAAGTTATTTAATGATTCTCTGGATATTTAAAGTTATTTAATGGTTCTCTGGATTTTTAAAGTTATTTAATGATTCTGGATATTTAAAGTTATTTAATGATTCTGGATATATAAAGTTATTTAATGATTCTGGATGTATAAAGTTATTTAATGATTCTGGATATATGAAGTTATTTAATTAATCTGGATATTTAAAGTTATTTAATGATTCTGGATATATGAAGTTATTTAATTAATCTGGATATTTAAAGTTATTTAATGAATCTGGATATATAAAGTTATTTAATGATTCTGGATATATAAAGTTATTTAATGATTCTCTGGATATTTAAAGTTATTTAATGATTCTGGATATATAAAGTTATTTAATGATTCTCTGGATATTTAAAGTTATTTAATGATTCTGGATATATAAAGTTATTTAATGATTCTCTGGATATTTAAAGTTATTTAATGATTCTGGATATATAAAGTTATTTAATGATTCTGGATATTTAAAGTTATTTAATGATTCTCTGGATATATAAAGTTATTTAATGGTTCTCTGGATATTTAAAGTTATTTAATGATTCTGGATATTTAAAGTTATTTAATGATTCTGGATATTTAAAGTTATTTAATGGTTCTCTGGATATTTAAAGTTATTTAATGATTCTCTGGATATTTAAAGTTATTTAATGATTCTGGATATTTAAAGTTATTTAATGATTCTCTGGATATTTAAAGTTATTTAATGATTCTGGATATTTAATAACTTCCACGCCTAATGGGCCGACATATCCCAGGATTCATTGCGCACCGTTGATGATAACAACATGGCGGCACCAGAGAGTCTGACGTGATTCAACTGTCAAAAAAGAAATTCCGTGTTGTCACGGTTGCTTAGCAGCAGCAGTTGCGCTTTGCGACTCAACGTTGACGCAGCAGATTCCCGGGCAACGGCTCATTACGTCACCGAGTTAACGTTAAAGCCTCCAGAGCCGGTTAGCATCAGTTAGCATTAGTTAGCCTCTGTAGGTGTGAAGCTCCGTGTGTCACCTGTGGACAGGTACCTGCTCAGGACTCCCCTGATGCTGTGTCTGGCCCCGCCTCCTTCCACCACGACTGTGACGTCAGCCTTCATCAGGTGCCTGCTCCTGTCCGCAGTCCTCAGCTTCCTGTCCAGGTGAAGTGTTTCCTGTCACCTGGAGACAAAAAAAGTCACAACGGCATTAACCTTCCAGAAGCTTCTACGTCACCCGACGCCAATTGGTCACGTGATGAAGGCCCCTCACAGCAGTAGGTTCACCTGTCGGAGCTAACAGCTAACGCCAGGTCAACGGTTTAAATGTGGAGAAATGTAAGGGGGCATATGATTGGCTGAAAGCAAACACACCTGATTGGCCGATGAATCTGTCAATCAGAAACATACATTTGATTGACAGCTTTTTCAGCCAATGGTGACGTTGGTTGACCTGCACCGTCAGATCAGTCTCACTATTCAACGTACAGATTTCGTAAATGAACATTCAGTAATTCGTTCGCTTCATGAATTTATATCACAATTGTGTCTCCAAATGACGTTTGTGAAATCCGAAATACGACTACGACACAAAGCCCCGCGAGAGTTCATTCATTATGAGACTGTTCTGACTCCATTGGCTTCAGGTTAACCGGAAGTTTGTCTCTTTCAGCTTTGGAGACCTTCAGTCTGACCTACCTGCCCCGCCCCCTGCACCGGCTCCTCTTCAGCCAATCAGAGTCCTTGGTGTCTCACCTGGTCAGAGCGCTGATTGGATTATTGATGGGCTCAGGTAACATCTCACCTGTTTACCTGTGTATGATTAATTAACTTTTGTTTTTTAATTTGAATTTTAATTAATTTCACTTTTAATTTTGTATAATTTTTAACTCTTAATAAATTTATTAGATTTATTATTAAAAACAAACATAGAAGTATGGTCACTCAGTTATGTATATTTATTTTAATACTTTTAAATATGTTTTTAGTTTTAATTTTTATAGCTACCATTTAAACATTTGTTGTTTCACACTTTCACACACACTATATTTATCTTTAACATTTTATTAGAATTTGTTTTACTTATTTTTTTCTTTTATTGTTTGATTTTCTTTATTTCATAATAAATGATTTAAATGTGATGAGTTCTGTCCTGTTCTTTCATGTAAAATAGAGATTTCTCATTGCCTCGTCCTCTCTGTCCGTCTCTCAGTCCTTTTCTTGGGTGTCGCTCACAGTCTCCCTTTGACCTTTGACCTGAAGCTGGCAGCAGGATGTGTGTTTGTTGGTGAGCAGAGGAAACATTCATTCGACACATATTTATGGCATCTGACTGACATGTGTGGGTGTGTGTGTATTCCAGGTGTGTGTGTCGTGGGTGGGGCATTGTCCTCATCCCTCAGGTGTTCAGTTCTTCTGATGTTTCCCAGCATGGTCGGCTCCCGCGGCAGAGCGTACATGATGTTGTTTATCCTGTCTGTGCTCTACAGAGGTAAACACACATAAACAATGAAATTCCCCTGAAATTAGCTGGGGCGGTCAGTACGTCAAAGGTAGACTGGAACCAGATCGGTCCTGGAGAACTGCACCGGTCTGGGATCTGATGGGGTCACCTGATGACGGCACTTCCTGCTTTTATCTCCTTAAGCCCCAAACTTCCTGCTAGTCAGCTGATTAATATCAGTTATAATACTGTGTATGAATCTAGCTGGACATTCAGTTTCTGTCAGGGACAGGCGTCCCCAGAAGAAACTGTCTCACAGGGGACACCTGCTGGTAAAGATGGAGGACAGCAGGTCACTGACTGATTATTGTTGAACCGACTGCACATTAATTGTGTGCTGTCTGTTAAACAGCTGGACCCTGCTGGTCCTGGAGACAAGTCCTCAAGTCTTCTGTCCCGCACACACCTGATCCAGAGGAGTGTGATGTTATCAGACCTCTGCAGAGCTTGATGAGGGCGTGTTGGAGGACAGAGGAGGACGCCCCTGCTGTAGACTGTGTTTCTATGTTGAGTTGTGGTGTATCATAGTGATGTTGTGATGCGCCCTCTCTGTGTCATGATGTGCTCACAGGACCGGTCTCTAACATCCAGAGGAACGTGGAAACTGCAGCGCTGTCTCTCAGCTGTAACTTGGACCTGCAGGTTCATCACAGCAAGCTGCTGTGGCGAGACGCCATCACGCCGTTTCTACGCATCACTCAGGAGCTCATGGTGAAACACACAGACAGCTAACAGCTAAATATGACCACGGCTGAATGGTCAGTGTCTGATCACCAGGGGGCGGGGCGATTTCCTGTTTCATGTTGAGGATGGGGAAGTAGAGCTGGAGGCGGAGGCTCTGGATGTCAGCAGGAAGTTTCAGAGCATCAGAGACGAAGTTGTCCTCCAGTACGGATACGAGCGGTTCGGACCTCGGCACGAAGAGTTGGGCAACAGCACGCAGCAGCAGTTCACTACAAAGACCATGATGCAGTGCGACAGTGAGTCAGACATTATATTCAGTACTGGTCTGTGGAGGAGCTGTACTGAAGATCCCAGTTCTTCACCACTACCTCCTCTAGCTCCTGTTGTGAAATGCAGGACCAGTTTCTCCTGGAGTCCAGGACCTGGCTCTTCAGCAGCTGATCTCTGTGTGTCCTCTAGGTGTGGTGGATGAGGGTGTGCAGCGCTGCTCTGATTGGTTCAGACGAAGATGGGCGGAGTGTATGAAAGTAATACCTGTCCCCATCATCAACCACATCCTGTGTGTCTCCATGAAGTTCCATTTCCTGTGTGACATCATGAGAGGTCAGAGGTCACCTGTGATGGACTCAACTTTTACTTTAATGTCAGGAAGCTTAACTGTCCAAGAATAACCCCCCCCCCTCCCCCAGTGATGACTCCTTGGTGCAGGGAGCAGATTCCAGTGGAGGGAAACTTTGGTCAGCTGTTTGATAGGTTGAATCTGTCCATCGGCTTGTTGTCCAGAGAATTCACCACCGAGTTCGTCCTGCAGGTCTGAGCTCCACGACGCCTCGATGACCTTTAGCCGGCAGCGAGTTGTCCTGTGGTGACTAATCTGTGATCTGTGACCTCTGACCTCCTGCAGGAGCAGCAACAGGCGGTGGTGGGCGGAGCTCTGACGGAGCAGGAGATCAGTGAGTCTGTCAGACAATCTCTGCAGAGTCTGAGGAGGAACATGGATCAGCTTCTGGACGTCCTGGAGCTGCTGCTGTCCCTCAGCTTCCTGTCCATCTTCAGCCAGTGAGGGGGGACACTGGGGGGGCAGGGGGTCGGGGGACACATGTCACATATATAACACACGATCCTCCTCCTCCTCATCCTCAGGGCCTTTGGTTACCTGAGAGATTACAGGAGGGACATTCGGTTTGACAACATCTACATCACCACCTATTTCAGACAGATCGACGCTCACAGGAGAAAAGCGGTATCATCATCATCATCATCATCATCATCATCATCATCATCATCATCATCATCAGTGCTTCACACTGAGTCCCAGTTTGATCTTCCCATGTATTCTCCTGTGGTGTGTTCAGGGACAATGCTGTCTGCTGCCACTGAGAAGCTCAGAGAGGAAGAAGCTAATCGACCCGTGGAGCCTGCAGATACATCCGGAAGAGTTCAAACAAGTGGTGAGTCCAAGTGTCCCTGTGGACGTTGATGTGTCTGTTTCTTCTCATCAAGCCCGTCTGAGTTTGAGTGATTAAAACTGATCAATAACTGGTATTGATTGCTTTTTGTCATGACTTCAGGATTTTATTTAATAATTGTTTTAATTCATGTATTTTCATTTTCATTTGAACTTAAGCCTCTTGAGATGCAGGTGCTTTCACTTAGGTCCTCAGTCCAAATAGCACATAATGAAAATAAAGAGTGAAAAAATCCAACAACAAAGAAATGACACAACACAAACCCACAGTCACAATTCAGCAGTTTAATGAGTGGATGTGTGGGTTTGTGTTTGTGTATGTGTATATGTCTGTGTGTGCGTGGATAAGATGTCAGGTGTGTTTCAGGTGTTGTCATTGTCTCTGTTGTGTGTCATCCTCCTGACGGTCGACTTCTCTGTGTTCCACATTCTGGACATCGTCAGCAGACACAGCTTCACCCAGTTCAACCTGACCAGTAAACACACACACACACACAAAAACACAATCATTCAATAACTGGGTGTTGATGTATGACAAGTGTACAACTGTTCCATTGTTATATCACCAATAGATCAGTAATGATATCAGTGTGTGAAAATAAATGAGCCTGACTAATGTCAACCCAGAGGGTTTGTGGGTAATGAAGTCCTCTGTGCAGGCAGCCATAAGGTGGATATCAGAGTGGGCGGGGCATCCATGATGGCCCGCCTCCTGAGGAAGACCATCTCAGCCTTCAACAGCTCATCTGACCTTCACATCCACACTGACAACCAGGGTAGGTCAGAGGTCAAAGGTCATGGACATTAATAAAATCATTTTGACATGAATAACTTGAATTTTATTATTAATTCCAAGATTTGATGATTAATTGTTTCATTGATATATATATTCCTTTTCATTTCATTAATTTGAATTTTTTCATATTTATTGATCTAATATAATGACTGAACCAGTTGGTATTTTTTTTTGACCACCCCCCAGCCTGTGTGTCTCCCCCCTCCTCGCTTCCAGCAGCTGTCTACGTGAGCTGTGTGTGTTGTGTCCTGGTGGTGGTGCTCTTCGGCTGCCTTCAGGTTTACACCAACCGCCTCCGCCGGGTCATCGCCGCCTTCTACCACCCTGAGGTACACACACACACACACACACACACACACACATATATATATATATATATATATATATATATATATATCAGGCTCTGTCACTGTTGAGGATTTTAAGGGACAGTTCGCCCAAAATAAAAACGTGAGGTTATCATTTACTGTTCACAATAAAGATGCTCAAGAGGCTAAAGTTTCTCTTCATGATTCTGTCTCTGATTGGTTTTTGATCAGGACCTGATCAACATCTGTCCTATCAATGTCTGTCTGATCTGCTCTCAGATGTTGACCAGTGTTTGTTAAATTAGTTTGGTTTGAACACGTGTTACAATATGATGTCATTTCCTCTTTTCTGATAAAGCAGCTCAATCCCATTAATACACACACACACACGTTCTCTCTCACAGTTTAAACTCAGTAAATCTGATCTAAGAACAGATTAATGTAAGAGTCTTAGAACAGCCAAGCTGTGGTCAAGAGACACTGAGTCACAGAGAGAGAGAGAGACATTGACACTTTTCATACATAAATGAGAGAGCTCATTCATACTTTATCAGGAGCTACCTGCTGATGTCACAGATCTGACTTTTGTTGTCCTGTGAGGTCCACATGAGAGCCCCCTGGTCTCTCACAAGACCATAACCCATAAACCTGATCCAAAGTCCAAGGACCCACCTAGGCTGGGTTCTGTTCAGGAGCAACAAACTTTTAGTTCATTAAAAATAAATCCTCATGAACATGATGTCTGTGTCTCAGAGGGAAAGGAAGAGAATCCTGTTCCTCTACAACCTGAAGATCCAGAGACAGATCTCCTCCATGGAGGAGAAGCAGCGAGGGAGGAAGAGGAAGGTGAGTCCCTCTTCAACACAGAAAGTTCCTCTCATGTGTTTGTGTTGTTCTAGAGCAGATCTGAAGTTTCTATCTTTATCTGATCAGGAGTTCTGCTCATTAATGATGAAAAATCAGCTCTAAATATCTGATTGTCTTTATTCTGTCAACACAATAAACTCAGAAACATACAGGACTGATCCAGAGACTCTGACAGCCAGGCGTCTGTAGATGTCACTATCAAAGATGGAGGAAGAGAATGGATGGATAAACACACAGAACAAAAGCAGCAGAGCTCCAGTCAGAGAGTGAACTGCAAATGTTTGAAATCAGTTTACTCAGAAAATACTCTCTCCTGATTGGCTGACTGACCTGTTGTTCCTAGATCTCCAGAGAGGAGGATGGAAAACTAACCTCAGAGGATTTTTGGATCCTAAAATCATAAATATATCTTCTTATGCCCATCAGCCCTTCACAATAAAAGACTGGACATGTTAAAATATGGAGATTTTCATATGAAATATGAAGTTATGGACATTAGTGTTGTTCTTGTTGTTGGTCTATGTTCCCCTGAGTTTTGTGTCCTCTGTGTGTTGACAGGAAGATCGGTCTTATGTGGCTCAGGTAAATATGAGACACTTTAATAATAATCAGATGTTTTAATTGTGAAATATGAAATCTCAGTTTAACTGAATAAAACCATTTTATCAAATCTGCATCAATATTGATGTTCTATTGAATGTGCTTGGCCTGTTGTTGTTCTTGATGTTGTTTGTGTTTTCATGTTATTTATTGGTTCATAATGTTATTTTCCCAGTTTAATAGATTTCCATTAATTGGTTTCAATATACTGATGAATGTCTTTTCTTCCTCTTTTTCTTCTCGGCTCTGACTTTTTGTTCAGGCTGTTGAAGTAGTTAAGTTTTTTTTTTGATGTTTAAATAAAGATGAAATCTCTGTATCTCTGTAGGTGCTTCACTCTCTGAGCAGGTGTGGGCGTCGCCTTTGTGGTCCTCGGAGACAGGAAGGGTCCGACCCAGAGGAGACATTCTATGACCAGGGTTAGACAGAGGGACCAGGACGAGGACAAGGACCAGACAAACCTTCATCCTGGCTCTCAATAAAACACTTTGAATCAACAGCTGATTCTCAAATTACAGTTTCTCGACCAAAGAGGAGGTCAGGAAGTTGTCATGTGACCAAGACATGAAATTAATAATCAGACAGTCACATTCTGTTGACAGAGTTCAGTAACGAGTCCAGCAGCTTCTGCTATTAAGCTCTTAAACACAAACTCATTTCAGATGAAGGTGACTTATTTTTAAAGGATTTATTTATGAATGTTTTATTTTTTTGTTTGATATATCTGATTCTATGTTCTCTGATGTCTCTTAATGTTTCCTCTACTGATTGTTTGTATGCAGGTGGGACAGCTGATAATGAATGACCTGCTTAGGATAAATAAAGTTGTCTGAAATAAACCCCCATCACAGCAGGACCAGGACCAGGACCAGAACCAGGATCAGGTATAACTGCAGTCTTTAAATCCTCCTCTGGACCTGGTCCTGGTTCAGAATTGCCCCCCTTGTTGCCCAGGGTCCACAGCTTTAATCACAGTTAAATCACTGTGTGTGTGTGTGTGTGTGTGAGATCAGATTAGACATCAGTTATGTAATCAGCTGATCCAGCAGCACGTGCAGCTTTCGCTTCATTCAGATTTAATCTGATCCTTAAACAGGAACACAACAACAACAACACAACAGGACTCTACAGAGATCACACAGGTGAACCAGACTCAAACTGGACTGATACGCTGTTCCTAATAAAGTGGACTCTGTCTGACAGGAAGGGGAAACACCTTCTGGGTGTGTGTCACCACCTCTGACACCCCCGTCAAGAGCCGCAGCTGTGTAAATGCTGCTTCCGTTTAGGTTTCAAAATAATAGACAAGCCACATTTTAGTGAAGTTTTACCAAAATAGAGAAGTTGAATATCTTGTTACCCGAAGTTTAATATTATGTTCCCCAATTAGGCTCTATCTGACCATTTTAGGGCTTCATTTACATGTAAGATGGAGATGATCATATTAGTTTAATGTTCTACTCTCCATCATGTTTTCTAAAACTGAGATATTTCAAATGGAAATCTGCTTTTTCAACAACTTAAACAACTGTTTGAGACATCTGAACAACTTTAATAACACGATGGATTCTACTTTACTTTGGTTTCTGGGACTCTGTTGTGTCTGACGGTGAAAGTGTGTTTTTTTATTTGTTCCAGAAAAGAGCTTCGAGAACAACAAACGTTTTTGGGGTTGTATGTGAACGTTGACGGATGAATGAAGACTGATGAAGTCTGAAGTGATAAATTTGGGATTTTCTTCATTAGTCGACTTGAATGAAAATGAACAACATGAAAGCGTTTATTTTGAAGGCTGGATCCCAGTGTTTCCGGTCTTTTCGGTAGCTCCGGTTAGCTTCATGTAGCTCGACTGCCCCTCCGTTATCCCGGTATAAAGACAGAGCTCCGGTGTGTCCGCTGTCTGAACCACCGGACCGACTCAGCCCGGTTCTAACGGGACTTTACGGAACTGAAACAGTTTTGGCCGGACCGGGGATCGAGGACCGGAAGACCGGGGACCGGGGGACCAGGGACCGGGAGACCAAAGACCGGGGTTCGAGGTCCGGAGGACCGGGAGACCAAAGACCGGGGTTCGAGGTCCGGAGGACCGGGGACCGGGGGGCCAGGGGGACCGAAGACTGGAGGACCGGGGGACCGAAGACCGGAGGACCGGGCGGTGAAGTAACCGTCAGACCATGGAGTTCCGGAGCCTCCCGAAGGCCCCCACCGGGAGGTAACGGGAGCAGCCCGGGCCCCGCAGAGACGATGACCGCAGCAGCAGCGACGTTCCTCTGGCTGCTGGTCTGCGGCCGTGCTGCCTTCACTGCCTCCAGGTCCCTGAACGCACCGCAGAACGAAGAGGTTCTGCCTCCGGACGGACAGGCGGACGGGACCGGGACAGGTACCGGAGCCCGTTAGTTCTGAGAACACTCAGTGATCATGGATCAGTTGTACGGTACAGATTTGTAGATGATCAATAATCAATTATCACTGTGAGTCATCAGCTGAAGGCTGCTTTCTAAACTTAAAAGTATTCTACCAAAGTGAATCCGGATCAGTGCCGCTCCGACCCCCCGAGGTCACCTGGTGACCTCCGGAGGGGCCGGACCCCCAGATTGGAAACCTTTATTTAATCTGAGTGTCAGAGCTGTCACAGGAGCTCTTTTACTCTGAAACTGTACCTAAAGGAAGTACTTTTACTTTGATGACAGGAAGAGCTGTAGTTACGGTTGCGCCATAAAGGAGTGTCTGTTAGGGGGCGTGGCTACATGTGATTATGCGATTGAAACCCCCAATCAGGAAGCCAGAAGAGTCTTCCTGTGGCAGGTTCACACCAAGTGAATCACCTTGTAGCTCTGAGTCCTCCAGGTTGTCCCCTGTGTGTCCTCAGGTGTGGACGGTAGGCGGCGCCTGCTGGAGAAGATCCGCCCCTTCGTCATTGTGGATGGACAGAGGCGGAGCCTCGCTGAAGCTTTACAGGTGAGAGACAACCTGTGTCCAATTGTCACTACCTGGAAAACCTCCTCCTGGCTTTTGGTGGGTCAGTGATGTCTGAACTGGGTGTGTTTGTGTTCTGGTCCTGGTCCCAGTCTGGATGTTTGGGACGGGTGGGACGCAAACACACCCTTCCTTTCCTCAGTTAAGAAAATAACCCCCCAGCTGTTCCCATGGTTACCTGACTGTGTCAGAGGCAGAGTTGTAGTTCTGTTTCCCTGCACAGACTGACTTTAAACTGAAAAGGGTCTGTTCTGGTGTTATTGGTGGTTTATTGATGTTTATTGATCAGGTGATTTAACCAGTCCAGAGCAATGGAGAGTGTGGAAAAGAGGTGAAGAAGCGTGTGCAGGCAGGCTGGAACGGGTGGAGAAAAGTGTCAGGTGTGATGTGTGATAGGAGAGTTTCAGCTAAGATGAAAGGAAAGGTGTACAAAACTGTGGTGACACCAGCGATGTTGTTTGGTCTAGAGACAGTGTCACTGAGGAAAAGACAGGAGGCAGAGCTGAAGATGCTGAGGTTCTCTTTGGGAGTGACCAGGTTGGATAGGGTCAGGAATGAGTACATCAGAGGGACAGCACATGTTAGAGGTTTTGGAGATAAAGTCAGAGAGGCCAGACTGAGATGGTTCGGACATGTCCAGAGGAGAGATAGTGAATATATTGGTAGAAGGATGCTGAGTTTTGAACTGCCAGGCAGGAGGCCTAGAGGAAGACCTAAGAGGAGGTTTATAGATGTAGTGAAAGAGGACATGAAGGTGGTTGGTGTGAGAGAAGAGGATGCAGAAGACAGGCTTAGATGGAGGCAACTGATTCGCTGTGGCGACCCCTGAAGGGAAAAGCCGAAAGGAGATGAAGAAGATTGATCAGGTGATTTAACCCCTTCCTGTCTGCAGTGGGCAGATTGACCATGTCCAGTTTATTAGGGACACCTATGATGACACAGTACTTTAAAGGTGCAGTTCTATGTGTCATCTGCAGGTTCAGGATGTTTCAGGAGTCCCAGTGAATCTGTTGACGTGGACCGGTGGTCTTGGTCCGGTTTAATAGATCAGGGTCGGATGAAGACCACCAGCCCTGATCCCACAACTGCACACAGCCGGGACACTGAAGGTCCGATGGCGTCCGTATGAATGTTTCTGTCTGATTGACGTTTTGTAGAGTCCTCGGTGTCTGTGGTGGGTCCAGTCCTCCTGACCCTCAACGGGCCTGAAGTGGTCCGAAGTGGAACAAAGTCTGGTGAGGACCAGGAGGACCAGGAGGACCAGGAGGAAACAGGTCCTGGTCCTCCTGGTCACCACCAGACTCTGTTCTGATGTTCAGTGTAACAAGAGAGAGGAAGGAAGTTGGAGCGCTGACACTTTTCTCCAGGAGCTTCCTGCAGGAACATTGAGATCTGACCGGGGGGGGCACTTCCTGTGCAGCTGACAGAAGCTCTGAGATCATTTCCTGTAGAAGTCCCCTGACCCCACCCAGACGAGAGGAAGCCAGGAGTAGAGGAGAAAGTGACAGAGTGAAGGTGTGGTCAGATTAACGAGCTGTAGCGAGTGTTCTCGAACGCACCGTGACTCTCGGTCAGGGTGTCGACATTGTAGTGAAAGTTAACAATGTCCAGATGTTCTCAAACGCACCGCCCACCTGTTTGGACCACATTAGACCGGCTCTCTAAACAATAACAGATGGTGAAGGATCAGGGCAGTTCTGGGTTTCTGGTCTGGACCTGGATTCTCCAGAGGTCTCATGGGACCTCTCTGTGGATCAGGAGCATCACCATGGTCACCAGTCTGGAACAGGTCTGGTTGTGTTCAGGTCCAGAAATTCACAACAGAAAATGTGACATCACCATCCAGACCTTCATCAGCTCTCTTTCTGTTCCCGCCCATCCTCATCCTTCCCCTCTTCCTTCCCCACCCATGTGCTGTGACATCATTAGATGGGGCGAGAGACATGACCTCACCAGAGAGAGAGAGTTTATGGCAGAACAGGGAGCAACAGATGATGGGAGGGGACGTGAGAGGGAACAGAGAAATTTGGTGGGTCTAATCAGAAGAATCTGATTGGGCGTTGGTAGTTTGAGTCCCTGACCTGTTTCCCTCTGCAGAAAGGAGCCATGTGACAGGACGGTCAGCTGATCAGGTCAGATACCTGGAGGGGGTGGAGCCAGATGACCTCAGACTGAGAAACCCCTCCCACAGAGTGAGGGCCAGGTGTCTGGACTTCAGGTGTGGTTCTGGTTCCAGAACCCCCTGAAAGACCTGAACAGGACTCACCAAACAAACCCCCCCATCCTGCTGCACAATGATCTGACCCCTCCTGCCACAAAGTGCAGAGGGTGGAGAAAACAAACACGCCTTGGAAGGGAACTGCTGCTTGTGAAGGAAGACTCCACCCACAGGGTCTTTGATGCAAGACCAGAACCACTTCAGAGTCCTCACACACACACACACACACACACACCTCGACTTCCTGCAGCTCTGAGTGGAGAAAGCGCAGAGGTGTTGGACAGGAAGTGACTCCTCTTCAAAGAGCAGCTGCATTAAGAGGCAGGAAAACACACTGATTGGTTTACGGATGTCCTTGGACCTGCCCACTTCCTAAAGGAACAGAAAGAATGACAGAATCAGGAACATGGACACACACGGACACACGTCTGTTTTTATAATACTCACTGAAGTGGTTTAATGTCAGCGTGTTGTTGTCTTACACTTAGCGGCTGTTTAGATTCATGTGTGTTTATACTTCTGATCTTCATGTGTGTTTTGTGTTTCCTGTGTGTTCCAGTATGGACACCCAGACCAGCTGCAGTGTGGACTGGAGGTCGGAGGACGACTCTTCCTGCTGGACCTGGAGAAGAACCAGTGAGTCCAATTAACGGAATGATGTTAACCACAACACATACTGAAGAGCTGAGGCTCACCCCTGTTCTGAAGGGTCTGGTCTGGTCTGATCTGGTGTCTCTGTGATCTGATCTGGTCTCTCTGTGATCTGATCTGGTCTCTCTGTGATCTGATCTGATCTGGTCTGGTCTGGTCTGTCTGTGATCTGATCTGGTCTCTCTGTGATCTGATCTGGTCTGATCTGGTCTGGTCTGATCTGGTCTAATCTGGTCTCTCTGTGATCTGATCTGGTCTCATCTGGTCTGATCTGGTCTCTCTGTGATCTGATCTGGTCTGATCTGGTCTGATCTGGTCTCTCTGTGATCTGATCAGGTCTGATCTGGTCTGATCTGGTCTGATCTGGTCTCTCTGTGATCTGATCTGGTCTGATCTGGTCTGATCTGGTCTCTCTGTGATCTGATCTGGTCTGATCTGGTCTCTCTGTGATCTGATCTGATCTGATCTGGTCTGATCTGGTCTCTCTGTGATCTGATCTGGTCTGATCTGGTCTCTCTGTGATCTGATGTGGTCTGATCTGGTCTCTCTGTGATCTGATCTGGTCTGATCTGGTCTGATCTGGTCTCTCTGTGATCTGATCTGGTCTGATCTGGTCTGATCTGGTCTCTCTGTGATCTGATCTGATCTCATCTGGTCTCTCTGTGATCTGATCTGGTCTGATCTGGTCTCTCTGTGATCTGATCTGGTCTGATCTGGTCTGATCTGGTCTCTCTGTGATCTGATCTGATCTGATCTGATCTGGTCTGATCTGGTCTCTCTGTGATCTGATCTGGTCTGATCTGGTCTGATCTGGTCTGATCTGGTCTGGTCTGATCTGGTCTGGTCTGGTCTTTCTGTGATCTGATCTGATCTGATCTGATCTGATCTGATCTGGTCTGATCTGGTCTGGTCTGATCTGGTCTGATCTGGTCTCTCTGTGATCTGATCTGGTCTGATCTGGTCTGATCTGGTCTCTCTGTGATCTGATCTGGTCTGATCTGGTCTGATCTGGTCTGGTCTGATCTGGTCTGATCTGGTCTCTCTGTGATCTGATCTGGTCTGATCTGGTCTGATCTGGTCTGGTCTGATCTGGTCTGATCTGGTCTCTCTGTTATCTGATCTGGTCTCTCTGTGATCTGATCTGATCTGATCTGGTCTGATCTGGTCTGATCTGATCTGGTCTGATCTGGTCTGATCTGATCTGATCTGGTCTGATCTGGTCTGATCTGGTCTGATCTGGTCTCTCTGTGATCTGATCTGGTCTGATCTGGTCTCTCTGTGATCTGATCTGGTCTGATCTGGTCTGATCTGGTCTCTCTGTGATCTGATCTGGTCTGGTCTGGTCTCTCTGTTATCTGATCTGGTCTCTCTGTGATCTGATCTGGTCTGATCTGGTCTGATCTGGTCTGATCTGATCTGATCTGATCTGGTCTGATCTGGTCTGATCTGGTCTGATCTGATCTGATCTGATCTGGTCTGATCTGGTCTGATCTGGTCTGATCTGGTCTCTCTGTGATCTGATCTGATCTGATCTGGTCTGATCTGGTCTGATCTGGTCTGATCTGGTCTCTCTGTGATCTGATCTGGTCTGGTCTGATCTGGTCTCTCTGTGATCTGATCTGATCTGGTCTGATCTGGTCTCTCTGTGATCTGATCTGGTCTGGTCTGGTCTCTCTGTTATCTGATCTGATCTGGTCTGGTCTGGTCTCTCTGTGATCTGATCTGGTCTGATCTGGTCTGATCTGGTCTGATCTGGTCTGATCTGGTCTCTCTGCAGTGACCTCCTGCCCAAACCACCCAACGTCTTCTACTACCTGCCTAACGGCACCGGAGTGTCTGTGAAAGCCGATCCTGTGGTGAGTCAGTGAAGGCAGAACATTGTTTACTCTCTCAGTGTGTGTTTGCTGTGTGTTCCAGCTGTGACAGATGTTGTGCGTTTGTTGTGTTTGCAGACTCATTGTTATTATCATGGCAGTGTCCGAGGGTTCCCCCGATCCCGAGTGGCTCTGAGTACCTGTTTTGGACTCAGGTCAGTATCCAGCAGTTCTGTGTACTGCCTTGTTTGGACCTCTCAGGCCACCGTAGATCCATTTAATCGGTTGGAGCTCTGAGGTCAGAATGAGGAGAAGTTGGTTTGAGATATTTAGAGCTGATTTTAACGATAATGAGCAGAATTCATCATCAGATAAAGACAGAAACTTCATCAGGTTCAGGGTTTCTTCTTTTCTCCAGAAAAATCCGCCTCTGAGTCAGAGAAGAAAAGAGGGGGAAGCTGTGGGAAGAAAACATTTCATCCAAATGCACAATTTCTGTGTTCTGTGAAATCTTCGGCCACAAAACAAGTTAGAGATTTCTTGAGACTATTTTTGGATTCTCTGTCTGAAACAAACACATAAAAAGTGAAAAACAGTTTGAAGCTCAAAATGACTCAGCGACTTCAAGGATTCGAACGAATCATTTCAACGAGCAGTTATTCTGAGTCAGCATTCCCACTAACCTGATAATGAGCTGCAGAGGCAGCAGATGAGACCTGCTGAGTCCAGAATCTGCCAGAGACCACGTGGACTGAAACACAGCAAAAGAAAAATCTAACAAAATCTCCTTAAACCTAAAAACCTTCGGTCTGGTTTGTCCACAGTCCAGGATTTGTAGTGTTTTGGGTCTTTGTGTTTCTTGGCTGTTCTCAGCACAAAACGTGAGTCCTCCTGCAGGTCCAGCTGATCCGGATCAGCGTGCGTGACCTCTGACCCCTGCAGCACAGAGGGTGGAGGCAGCAGGAGGATTACAAGGTTTATGAATCAGTTTACATGAGGTGACCAGGTCAAGGTCCAGTTGGTGGTTTTCAGGGTCAGGGGTCCAGCCGGAGACTCAGTCCTGTCAGGTACATGCTGGGCCCTGATTGGCCGCAGTCTAGTTGTGATGTCACAAGGCCCTCAGTTTCACCCAGCTCTTTAACTGAGATTTAAGGGGAAGCAGAGAAACGTTTCTCAACCTGTGGAGTCACATGATCCAACATGATGCATTCAGGGACATCTGTACAGAAGAGAGGCAGCCTGTTTATCCTCTGGGGACCACACGAGTGACAGCCCCGAGTCACATGACACTCATCAACACTGAGTGTGCTTCCTCCTGCAGAGGCATTGTCGCCATCAACGCCACCCTGAGCTTTGAGCTGCAGCCGCAGGACAACGTCCACCATCACCAGGACCTCGACGAGGGGGAGGTGGGGGGAGGGGGGAGCGGAGGAAGTGGAGGAGGAGGAGCTGATGAAGAAGAAGGAGTCCACCTACTGTTCTCCACCCGCCCTCAAAAGGACAATGCTGGAGGCTGTGGGGTCTCCCACACCGCCGGCCCCCCCCTCCACAGCCCCTCACACACTCACAGGGTGAGACCCCCCGCCTTAGCAGCTAAGGGTGAACAGTTAGCCGTTAGTTGCTAGCTGTTGTTAATACTTAGCTGCTCCTAATGGTCCTGTTTTTTCTTCTGCAGAGGAAGAGAGACATCCTGTCTGAGACCAAATACATCGAGCTGGTGCTGGTGGTCGATCACCAGGAGGTCAGTGTGTGTGTCTGAGGATCCTCGGTCCAGATCTGCGGACCAAAAAAACAGAAATTTGTTCAAACACTTTTGTTGTGACTCATTTTATGTTGGCTGGCTTTATAATGTGTGTGTTTTACTGACATCATTCAGCAGAACACACACAGATCTATCTATGTCGCCCCCTGCTGGTCGAACCGTTGACTCAGAACTAGAGTCTTGTTTATTATATTTTAATAATGAGACTTTTATTTTGGTGCTTAGCTGCAGAAACAGTGACAGAGATCAAATCCTGAACTTTAAATAGAAAAAAACTGCACAGTAAATTATTAACAAATATCTACAGAAGGAGGTAAAAAACAGATAACTTGGTAGTCACCAATCAATCATCAGGACAGATTCAAGTAACCATCTGTAGTGACATCACTTCCTGTCCTGCTCCCAGACCGATGGAGACCTCGGCCGATGAAAGACCAATAATCAGTTATCTGTATTTGTGGACGTCCATCACTGATGGTTCCTGTGTCTCTTCACAGTTCCTGAACTACCAGAAGAACAACAAGACCATCATCTACCGCATGCTGGATGTGGCCAACCAGGTGGACTGGGTGAGACCTTTGACCTTTGACCTCCCTGTCACTGTAAATCAGCTATAACCTCAGAGCTGAGCTGACCGGCCCGTCTCCCAACAGTTCTACCGTCCGCTGAATGTGCGAGTGGCGCTGACCGGGCTGGAGATCTGGAGCGATCGGGATAAGATCCGTGTGGAGAAGAGTCCGACCGACACCCTCAACAACTTCCTGGAGTGGAGGAACAGAGAGCTGCTGCCGCGCCTTCGCCATGACAACGCCCAGCTCATCATGTAGGACAGGAAAAGTTACCAGAATAGAAGTCTGAGGTTGGGACAATGGTGATAATCCCGTGTGTCTCGCAGGGGCGGAGCTTTTGACGGCACCACAGTGGGGATGGCGTCTCAGTCCTCCATGTGCTCCAGAGACCGGTCCGGGGGAGTCAATGTGGTGAGTGTCCCCGTCACCAAGGCAGCTGGACCTGATCCAGGTTCTGAGTCAGGCCCACCTGACTAAAACCAGATGAAGGATTTAGAAAACCTGTCTCTGTCTCAGGATCACCTGGTCAGCGTTTTGGGCGTGGCCTCCACTGTCGCACATGAGCTGGGTCATAATCTGGGGATGAGCCACGACACGGCCGAACGCCGCTGCTCCTGCCAGACCGAACCGCGGCTGGGAGGCTGCATCATGGAGCCATCAACTGGGTCAGTACCAGATCCTATAACCTGAGTCAAGACCAGAGACTTCAGGGTCCCGGTTCTTGAAGTTCCCTGGTCTCTTTGAAACGACTGAAAATACAAAGACTGACCGCTTCAGACCAGGACTTGTTAGATTCCAGGTCAACACCAGGATCTTTGTGTTTGCCTACTTCAGGTTCATGCCAGGGCAGCAGTTCAGCAGCTGCAGCGCCGCAGACCTGTCCGTCAGCCTGCTGCACGGCGGCGGGATGTGTCTGTTCAACGTGCCACAGCCAGACCGTCTGCTGGGGGGGCCACGCTGTGGTAACCTGTACGTGGAGACTGGGGAGGAGTGTGACTGCGGCCTGTTGGAGGTGCCTACCTGTCTACCTGCTCACCTGTCTGCCTGCTCGCCCTGATGTTCTTCCTGTTAATGTGTTTCTGTGCTCTGATTGGTCAGGAGTGTGATGACCCCTGCTGTAACGCCTCCACCTGTCAGCTGGTCCCTGGAGCTCAGTGTTCGTCTGATGGAATCTGCTGCCAGGACTGTAAGGTAAGACTGAAACTGGACCTTCATCATCCTCACAGTCCAACCTCCTCTAACCAATACCCCCTGCCCCCCCGCCCCGCTTCCCCCCAGTTGCGGACGGCGGGCTCAGTGTGTCGCGAGCCACTCGGAGAATGTGACCTCCCTGAGTTCTGCACCGGTTCCTCCCCCCACTGCCCCCCCAATGTCTTCCTGCAGAACGGAGAGTCCTGTGAGGACGGCGCCTCCTACTGCTACGGAGGCGTCTGCGCCAGCATGAACGCTCAGTGCCAGATGCTGTGGGGACCCAGTAAGACACCAGCTCACCTCACACTGCAGTAAACAACAACAGGAAACTGATGGTGTTAGCACTGCCAAAGTTAGCCACCGGAGGCTAACCCAGTCTACCCATGATGCATCAGTAGAACTGAAGCTAAAACCTGTTTATATGAAACACAACCAGTTCATACTGGTCTGTTTAGGCCCTCCTGAACCTAAACCAGTTTGGACCAGTTAGTTCGCAGTCAGTTCACACAGACCCAAAACCAGTTCTGGTCTGAAACCAGTTTGATCCGTCTGTGGTTTCATCCTCAGACTCCACATCTGCTCCAGCTGTTTGTTTCTCATCAGTCAACAAACAAGGAAACAAATATGGAAACTGTGGTCAGCTGATCAACGGCTCCTACATCCCCTGTGCACACTCGTGAGTACACACTGTACACACCAAACCAAAGAGTTCTTCCAGTAGGAAGCTCCACCTCCTCTCTTCTTCTGTGGTCTTGGTGCTGCAGGGACGTTCACTGTGGGAGGATCCAGTGTCAGGGGGGGAGGGAGCGCCCCCTGCTGGGCACCAACGCAGAGATCCTGACCACCAAGGTCAGCTTCAACCGGAGCGACCTGGTCTGCAGGGGAACCTTCTTCCACCTGGGAGACGACGTGTCAGATCCCGCCACCGTGGCCCAGGGCACCGCCTGCGGCCCCGGAAAGGTCAGACGGAGCCCCCTGCAGGACTGTCAACCTGTCTGTGGGGGTCCTGTGTCATTGTTTGTTGTTTTGTGTTGTAGGCCTGTTTGAACCAGAAGTGTCAGGACGTGTCTGTTTTCGGTGTTGACGAATGTCGCAGGAAGTGCAACGGTCACGGGGTGAGCGAAGGACACCTTCATGTGTCATCATCATTCCTTTGTGCTGTGTTGTGTAGTGTTTTGTTGAAAACTTTCAGTCATGTAACAAACACTTGTTATAGTGACGTCTATAACTTCCCAATTACACAATAATACAAATACACAACTACAGAACATCATGAAAGTCAAGTGGTTGTTTTCAATTCAGAGTGTGTGAAGAGGGGAATGTAGTGTGTGTTGTGTGTTGCAGGTGTGTAACAGTAACCAGCGGTGTCACTGTGATGCGGGCTGGGCTCCTCCCGACTGCGGGTCTTCAGGTCTTGGGGGCAGCGTGGACAGCGGACCGGCCCGAGCTGAAGCAGGTGAGGTCCTGAGGACGGAGTGACCTGCGTCCGATCTGACCCTGGGTGACCCCTGGTAACCCCGTCCCTCTGTGTGTGTCTGTGTTCAGAGTCTGCCCCCGTTCGAGTCGCTCTGCTCGTCATCTTCCTCTTCATCCTGCCAGTAGTCCTCCTTTTCCTTGTTCTTCGCTTCCCTCGTTTCCGACGGAGTCTCTTCTGTTTGGGACCAAACAGCCCGTTTCACAAAGCTCGACAACACAACCGGTAACACAACTCTGTGTGTGTGTGTGTGATTCTTTTGTTTTTTCATCAATAAACAATAGGAAATTAATATTTGCACAGTTGTCAATAAATAATCAGTTAATAGAGTTTTATTGATTTCATTAAAACTTTATTAATTCAACCAAAATGTGATGTTAACTCAGAAACTCTTCAGTCTCGGTCTGATGTGTTTTCTTACCCATAATGCAGTGTGGCTCACTGTGAGATGTGGGAGTTTGACCCCGCCCACGTCTCCAGGTACTGTTGGACCCGCTGTGTCCAGCTGAGACCTGCTGGGTCCTGGTTTGTAGTCAGTCCCTGTAGAGTCTGGATCAAACCCACAGGTCAGGACTTAAAGCTGCTCTGATCCAGATTGTGTGTCCTCCTGGTCTGACAGAGAGGCTTCTGGGTAATGACAGTGCAGCTTTAAGTGTGACTCTGTTCACATTCGCACATCCTGCTGAAGGCGGGAAAAACCCCCTTACACACTTCTGACATCACGTCGGCCTTGTTAGGTTGTTAGTGTAGCGGGACCTCTCTGTGGGAGGGGCTTGTGTTTGTTGCGTACTTGCCCCGCCCCTTTGAAACATTTTTTAAATTGTTGCTGTGTGACAGAACTTGTTTTTCCGTTCCAGGACGCCGGCGATGGAGCGGGTTGATGGCAGTAATGGCGAGCAGGTTCGACCTCTGCGATACCACCTGAACACGCAGCCCGACATCCCACTGACTCTGCCCAGCAAAGAGGTAACCATGGCAACCTGGCTGACGCTGACAGTGAAGCTTGATTGTTGAAGTCAACAATGAAATCCAATCAAATTTAATTTCTATGGCGCCAAATCAAAACAGTTATTTCACATACAAAACTCTTTGTTGTGATTTAAAGAGGCACACAAATCAACAACAAGGTCATGGGGGACACAGTTCTGTCCATCACGGTCACTGTGAACCTGGTGTCCACGTCTCCGTGAAACGAACCGGGAGTTCACAGAGTCCTCCAGCTCAGGGTTCAAACCCCAGCGGTGACCACTGTTCCACCGTGACGCCCACATTCCCCATCAAAAGTTGGTTCGTTGATGAAATCAGATCAGAAAATAGCACAATCATCTGCCTGATGGATGGAGCTGCATTTGTTTATCATCCAATGGTCAAACACAGTAAGAGGCTCCGCCCACTGAACGTCGACAACTTCCTGTCTGTTTATAAAAATACATAACCAATAACAATCGTTGATAGATTCACCACTGACATCCTTCCCCCTCTAAACTCTGAAGAAGAACAGAGTGAGAATGGTGTGATGTCAGATCTTCAGCTATTAGTCAGAACTGTCTGTGATGGTGAGATGCACACTGGGAAGTGTAGTTGTTCATGTTCACAAATCTTATCTGACAGCTGCTCATCAGTTTGACTGGAGGCCAAACGGACCTCAGAGGACTGACTCACAAAGCATGATGGGAACTGTAGTGGTGAAGGCCAGAGGAGGAAATAACAGAAACAAGAGGTTAATGATCAATGAGTCCAATTAGCACACCTCTTTGACCATATTTGGATGAGCTGGATGTAAGGGGGTGGAGTCAGACATTTCTACAGAGGCGGTGGTGGAGCACCTCACTGTGAGCTTTAGAAACCTGGTGATGTCACTGAGGTGGTGGTGATGTCACTGAGGCGGTGGTGATGTCACTGAGGTGGTATCCAGGTAACTGACTGAAGCTCATGAAGAGTGGTAACAGAAAAAAGGATTTTGACACTGTCAAGGTCAGCGTGACCTTGTCAACCTGGTTTTAATGTGAAAGGAAAACCATAAGGAAGTGACATCACCGCTGCAGATGCGTTTCCCTCTCTTTCTGCCATTAACTCACATTAACACAGCTGCTTGTTTGACCTTTGACCTCTGGTAGATGCTCCTCTACTGCATGTATCAGCTGTCACTCTGCCTCTGCTTCCTGTTTTCTCTCCTATCAGGTTCATGACAGACCTGCTCCTCCCACTAAGCCACTCCCTCCCGACCCCGCCCTAAAATCCTACACTCAGGTAACCTCACCTGAACTCACCTGTACGAGTTCACATGTGTAAATGTAACAAAGCGTCCATCCAGGTGTGTCACTGTGTGCATGTGTGTGTGCTTGTTATCTATGTTGTGTTGTGTCATTAGTATCACGAGCAGTTCATCGCTCTGAGACACACAACCACACACACAGACACACACTAAGTGTGTGTCGGCGGCCCATCAGGAGAGAGGAAGCTGATGATGATGATGATCAACATCTTTGTCTTCTTTTATTTCTGCTGCTTCCATTTGATAAACAGAGACCAGCCCCCCCCACCAAGCCCCTCCCCCCTGACACCCCCCACCCCCACCAACCAGGTACAGTGTGCTGCTCAGTGTGTGTAGAGTGTGTATTGTGTCCTGTGTGTATCTGTTCATCCACTTTGTGTCTCAGTGTCTTTAATCACTGACCAACTCCGACACAACAACACAACACACCTGAGCTCAGACTCACACACCTGTGACGCTGTTCTGACTGTTCTGATGACGTCAGTCTGTCGGTTTAAATGGAATCATGGGAGTCCTGTGAAGGAAGCTGTAGTGCTTCCTTGCTGAAGGAGATGAGATAGGAAGCACTGAAGCTCCTTTCCTTTGCTCTCTTCACTCCACCACGCCCCAGTGTGGTGCATTGTGGGAATGAAGGGGGCGGAGCCTGAGCTCTGTGATTGATAGAAAGAGGTGGACATCAATAACTCCCTGTGAGTCTGAGTCTTAACGCTCCTCTTCCTCCTCCTCTTCCTCACTAACCCTCCAGCAGCTGGTGAGTCGACCGGCTCCGCCCAGCAAGCCGCTTCCACCCGACCCCGTCTCACCTGGACAGGTACATCGTCTGCCTGCTGGTAGCTCCTAGCGTGTTGTTAGCGTGATTTATCGAGTGAATCACTGACGATTATTGATTATTGATTATTGAAATCAAGTGGTGTCAGGAGAGGTCTGACTGGATCAGGTGTTCATACCTGATGTGAGGCGTTCAGGAGGTATAAACATCCACCTGCTCTCACTGTCAGACTGAATTAATAGATACCTGAACAGACCTGATCATCTACTCCCATCACACGCTTTTACTGTGACAGTCAGCACTTCCTGTCGCAGTAAAAGCTCAGAAGGAAACAACAGGAAGGGGCAGCTGAATGCTTTTAATTTGACACATGGTTGTGATAATGTCCCTCTTCAGCCTCCACTTCCTCTCAAACCGATGGTGCCCAAGAAGCTCCGCCCACTGGCCACACCCTCCAACCCCTATCTGCCTCCTCACCCTGGACACGCCCCCAGCACCAAACCTGCACCGCACGGCGCCGTCGCTCCCGCAGCAGTTCCTAACAGGTACGCCCACCCCCCCCTTCTGTAACAGCTAATGAACTGTGATGTTGACAGGATTCTGTGCCTTTGTAGACCTCCTGGTCCTCCTGGTCCCCCTGGTCGTCCTCCTGGTCGTCCTGGTGGTCGTCCTGGTCGTCCTGGTCCTCCGGTCCGGCCCGCAGCTCCTCATAGAGTCCAGACCTCGCCTCCCCTGTAGGCCCCCGGGTTCAGGGGTGGGGGTGGGTATGATGGAGATGAAGAGGACTTTGTTAGGTGCCCGTTTGTTGGCGTTGACCTTTCAGTGCCTTGCTCAGCGGCACCTCAGCAGTGACTGTGTAGACACTTGGGAATCAAACCCACGGCCTCTGAGCAGCCACGGTTAGTGCCTTGTTGGGGGAACCCGGACAGGGATCGAACCTGTGATCAAAGTGTTTTCCATGCTGCAGCCTTCTTTTTTAGCTTCAAACACAATATTTTAATAAAGTGACACAAATGTTTTCTACTGGACTGAACCTCTACAAACATCCTGGATCTGGACCAGCTGAGACCTCGTCCAGGTGGACGACAGCGCCGAGAAGATGGACTTTAAAGAATCAGGAAAAAAAAAAGTTTTCATATTTTAACTTTATTCTGTAAATGTGCTGACTTTAATGATGAAGATGATGATGATGGAATCACAAACGTCCTGTTTAGTAAAACAGAGTAAGGTTAAAGTCCAAAACCTGAAGCTTCCTGTCTGGACTGAATCATCATCATCATCATCATCACAGGGATGAAGGTCCACTTAAAGGTCCAGTTGGTCCTGAAGTGTCTGATCTGTTCATCAGTCCTTCTGCTCCTCTCAATAAAACAGACTGTTGGTACATTTACAGTTTGGTGAATAATTACATCACGATGACATCATGATGACATCACACTGACGTCATGATGAACTGGCCTTTCTTCAGTGTCTCTGTCCTCGCCCTGTTGGACACCAGGGGTCTGAACCTGAAGCAGGTAAAATCCTGATTATCTGGTTTTTGGTCCTACTGAACTGGATCCTTTCTTCTATATGACACGTCACCATAGTAACTGATGCTGAACGGCTAACCTGCTCCAGAGCAGCTTATGTTGGAGACAGATCACCGAGTATAAAAGCCCCGCCCACTGATAATGGAGTTTATACAATACAATATTACAAAAATATGAGAGCCAGAAGGTAAAATATAGATCCATAAAAACATTAAAATAAGATTAAATACAAAGAGAGATCATTAAGGTGAGCTGAGAAGTGAATACACAGACATTTTAATAATACTTGAGTAAATGAGCTGATTAATCATGAACCATGATACCGTCCGTCTTCGTCCTGATGAGCGGAGGCGTCTTCAGACAGACTTCCGCTCTCTGTCCGGTCTCAGTTCAGGTGGACTGAGAGGATCTGAAACCAGAACAGAATCTTCTTCAGAAAACCACTTCCTCTTCTTCTTCGGCTGTTCTCACTGACGGCTTCCTGCTGTCAAGTCACTGATCTGTGGCTCCTCAGCAGGACACTGAAGCCGAGCTTATTTTGTGTTATTGTTGTGTTGTTGTCAGATTAACTCTGAAGTAGCAACAGGAAGTTGTCTTTTCCCCCTGTGTATACTAAGACATCAGCCCTGATGATGATGATGGTGGTGGTTTCAGCCCCCCCCCTCAGGCACCACAGAAAGGGGAAGTTGTGGTGTTGTTGTTCTTCATTGTTTCTTCAGTCACAGTCGCTGACAGTCATTCAACATTCAACAACAGATCTGACATCTGTCCTCCATCATCTGCTCTTCATCATGGCTCCATCCCTCCTCCTCCTCCTCCTCCTCGGTCCACTGAGCTCCGGCTCCTCTCTGTCTCCGCCTCGAACCTCCTTCCTGCTCGGTGAGTCCAAAAAGCTTTTCTGCCGACTGATCCTCTGATGGTCCGGATCAGGAGCACGGTGACGTTATGACATCACAGCTCACGTCATGTTTTGTGTCTTTAGCTAATCGTTATTTTAATTATTGATTATTTGTCTGTTAAATGTTCATCTGTGGATTGTTTAAACTGGCTGACTACAGAGAGCAGCTAAAACCTGAAGGAGGTCAGAGGGGAGCGTCCTGCATGGCGGTTGTGTCGGATTGTGTAACGCTTCCTGGTGTGTTTGCATCAGAATAGTGAGATTTTCACACAATGTCACAGATCAGTCATCGTGGAGATGAGTGTTACCATGGCAACAGGTGTGTATTCATGGCATTGATGAGAAGTGAATCTGCTCAGTGATCTTTACATCAACTCAATCCAGTTTAAGCTTCAGTTCAAACGTGTCGTGTGCGACAGAAACAGAACTGAACGTTCCTGAATCCAAAGATCCATAAGAGGATTGTTTGTGTTTTTTAAGAACCAAAATCGTCTCAGTCTGGTTTTACATTTCAGTCAGCCAATCAGAGGCCACTCCTGACGGCTGGTTTGAAGGTCCAGTTCCTGGATCTGGACTGAGACCTTTGATACTTTCACTGGAATCATTTAGAATCAAAGACCACATGGAGGTCTACCTTCAGACCAGATGGACCTTTAATGATGTTAAAGTCTGACTAACCTTCAGCAAACCTGGAGAGCAGAAACTAAGCTCCGCCTCCTCAGATACAAACTGTTCTGAACCACAGAGACCTCAGCCTCACAAACAGGAAAGCTTTCGCCATGCTCTGATCAGCTGATGCGTTTGATCGCTGCAGGTCCTGCTCTCTCATTTCAACTTTGCTCTGCTTCTCCACTCAGAAACCAAATGCTATAAATGACTTCCTGTTTCCACTGAGAGGAGGTGCATGATGGGAGGACGGCGGCCTCCTGCAGCTCAGTCCATGTGTCTCCTGCACTGCGAACCTTCTGCTTTAAACCTGGATCTGAACCCTGTTTGTGTCCAGGATCTGCAGACAGGCCTCTGGTCCACTTCAGTCTCCCGGACGTCCACGAAACCGCCACGCTGTTGCTAAGCGACGACGCCTCCACCCTATACGTGGGGGCCCGAGACACTGTCCTCTCATTGGACGTCAGTCAGAGTGATGTCATCAGCCTGAGGGGCCAGGTGAGCTGGACTCTGACACCTGAATCTTCTTGATGTGAACCCTGAGCTGAGTGTCTGTCTCTGGTCCAGGTCCAGTGGAGTCCGTCTCAGACCCAGATCCAGGAATGTCAGGCCAAAGGGAAAAACATGACGGTAACAAACACACTCCCAGCTATGCTAAGCTAAATGTTGCTGTAGTGTTTCTGTTCTGTGGTTCCTGATTGGACCACCAGATGGTCCAGTCCAGACCAGGTCTCTCAGAGGCAGCGAGCAAGTCCACGTTTCTAGAGACCTCTGGGTTTGGAGCATTTGTTAGGCCAGTCCTGAGGCCTGTGATCAGCTGTTTCCTGTTTCCTGTTCTCAGGTGGACTGTCCAAACTTCGTGCACGTGTTGCAGCTGATAAACTCCACCCACCTGTACGCCTGCGGCAGCTTCGCCTTCAGCCCCCGAGACGCCATCATTGTACGTCCACCATGTTTACTGATCGTAGATCAAGAACTGAAGTCCAGTTCAGACCTGATGTGGTTTTGATGATCTAGGCTGTTTGTTTCCAGGACACTGACTCCTTCAACATGGTCCATCAGGGCGAGGCCAAAGGTCGCTGCCCCTTCAGCCCCCTCCAGAGGAGCACGGCCATCACCGTCGGTCAGTCTGATGACTCACACTCTATCTGCCACCTGATTGGCTGAGTGAACGATTCTAACAAGGTGCTCGCTCTCTGTTCGTGTGCAGGTGGCGAGCTGTTCACCGCCACCACCAGCGACTTCAGGGGCGCCGAACCTCAGATCTCCCGACATTTCAGCAAAAATGGCCGACCAGATGTCGGCCAGGACTCCGTCAGTCTCCTGGCAGGTGAGTCAGACCAGGTCCTCAGTCCTTCTGAGTCCGACAGACCAAATCTGTCTCTGAGTCCACTCCTACTTCCTGTCCCTTCACGTGGGCCCAGGACCTGGTCTGGGGTCTGACCTGCTCCTGTGACGTTCAGATGTGCTCTCATGTGGCACGGCGGCGGCGCTGACATAATTTCCTGTGTTTCAGAGCCGACCTTTGTGAGCTCGTCAGCTGACGTGACGGAGAGGAAGCTCTACTTCTTCTTCACTGAAGTTGGGAAAGAGTTCAGCTTTGTGGACGACCTGCAGACCGCCAGAGTGGCCCAAGTCTGCAAGGTGACTCCACCCCCTCCGTCTCTCCGCCCCCCTGCCTGTTTAGAGCACAGCTCATGTCACAATAAAAGCCCAAATTAGAACAGAAATAATCAGACGTGACGGGACGTCGTGGTCTTCATTAAACCAAAGCGCTAAGGTCACATGACCACCTGATCACCTGACCCCGGTCCTGTCTCTGTCCTGTCTCAGGACGACGTTGGCGGTCAAAGGACGCTGCAGAAGAAGTGGACATCCTTCGCCAAAGCCACTCTGCTCTGTCAGTCCCACAGGCAGCTTCCCTTTAATGTCCTCCAGGATGTGTTCACGCTGCCGCCATCTGACGGCACCAACACCGCCGACACGCTGTTCTACGGGGTCTTCACCTCTCAGTGGTGAGAAAGCTGAAGGTTGTTGGTAGAGCTGGAATCAGCCATTCAGCTGCAGTGTTTTTAAAGTCCCCCCTTCCTGGTCTCCATCAGGTCCTCAGGTCCAGGGTCTGCGGTCTGCGTCTTCAGGCTCCAGGATGTCCGGGCGGCGTTCTCTGGAGGCTACATGACCTTCGACATGCAGAGCCACCAATGGCGTCCGTTCTGGGGGAAACAGCTTGGCCTCGGGAAGGTGAGCACATAATGACCATGATGCATCAGTGCTGGGACATCCACTTCCTGCTTTTGCACCAGAGAGGAATCAAAGAGGAGGGAAATGAAGGAGAGGAGCTTAATCATCATCATCATCATCATCACACATAGATTCAACACTGTGATGTCACTATGATGTCATGACCACTGATGTTGGCTGTGATTCCGCCCTCAGTGTGGTCTGGACAGGGCGTCGGACTCTGACCTGGCAGAGGTGAAGAAGAACTTCCTGACCAACACCGGTGTCAAGCCGGTCTCAGACAGTCCACTGGTGGTGTCCTCAGGACAGAGCTACAGCCGCGTCACCGCCATGAGGACGACGGCCGCCAACGGAAACCAGTACACCGTCCTCTTCCTGCTCACAGGTGAGGGGTCCTGGCAGTCCTGGCGGTCCCTAATGATAAACATGATAAAACCTGTTCTTTGTGTCTCCTTCATGTCCAGAGTCTGGATTCCTACACAAAGTGGTTTTGTTTGATCAGGGTCCTCAAGTCATTGAGGAGATCCAGGTCTTCACAAAACCCCAGCTGGTCAAAAGCATCGTCCTGTCCTCCACCAAGGTAAACCTGGTCTAGATCTGGTCCACATCTGATAGCCTTTAGTTGGTCTAACCAGTTCTGGTCTCTGGTCCTGTAGGGAGTCCTGTACGTGGGGACGTCGGAGGCTGTGACTGCCGTCCCTGTGGCCAGATGCTCCACGTCCAGGACCTGCAGCCAGTGCATCCAGTCCAGAGATCCCTTCTGTGGCTGGAGTCCCACCAGGAGGACCTGCACCGGTCTGGACAGCATTCCTGAAACCTTGTAGGTGAAACATGAAATCACCCTGATCCTGGTCAATCTGGATCAGGTTTTTAAATGATAGATGAGATAGTATGCCCTGAGCAGTGACTGACAGGATCTGGTTTCACTCCTCAGGCTTCAAGATCTGGAGAACGGCAATGCAGGAGAGAAGTGTCAGCACCAGACCAGGATCGGTCTGGATTCAGGTGAGTTCTGGATAAAGATCGGGTCATCTGGTTTAACCAGATCCAACACGTTCTCTGGTCGAAGAGTGTTGTTTGATCCGGATCATCTCTGTTCTTCAGACGTCTTCGTGGTTCTGAATGAAGTTGTGACTCTTCCGTGTCTCAAACCGTCCAACTTGGCGTCTCTGAGCTGGACGTCCCCTCGGTTCACCAAGCTGCCCGAGAATCTCTTCATCCAATCAGCCGATGGCAACCTGACGTTCCTCGCCACTGCCGCCACATTGGGGACGTACCACTGCCAGGCAGAGGAGGACGGATTCAAGGACGTCGTCGCGGGCTACATCGTCCGACAGGTGGTGTCGCCGCGCGCCATCAGTCCTCTGCTGCCCGTCAACAACAAGCAAGTCCCCGACTGCAGAGATGCGCCGGACAAGAGCGGCGAGAAACTCCCTGTGACAGAACTTTCAGAAGAACCCGAGGACGAGGAGGACACGCTCACAGACAGTTATGAGAAAGAGACCGACGTCCTCACTGAAGATTCTGAGGACGGCAGATCAAATCTGACCTTCAGAAGAGACAACCAGTCCAGTGAGAAGGACAACGTCTCCGGGAAAGGGAAGAGTTTCCACCGGGAGCTCGTGGTCGTGTCCGTCCTGCTCGTCCTCTGCATCTCCATCCTGGTCCTAGGCGGCATCCACATGTGGCGGCAGCAGAAAACGAAACCAAAACCTAACTACCTGGTGAGTCCGGATCCTGGTCCTGGTCCTGAGCTGAAGGTGGTAGACTGATGCTGCTGGTCCAGACTCTGGGAGGAGACCAGAACCTTTTTCTGTTGTCCAGAATGGGGGGGGGGGGGTTCAGCTAACTTACCTTAGCACAAACACTGGCAGCAGATAGAAGCTGTTAGCTTCGCTGCGTCCTGTTTGACCGCACTTTATTTTAAGATAGCCGTCTAATCTAATCCAGAGGTGTCCAGCTCCGGTCCTGCATGTTTAAGATGAGCGGCTCCTGATCAGACTTCGGCAGAGCGTGATGACCAGCTGATCATTTGAATCAGGACATGCAGGACAGCAGCTCTCCAGGACCGGAGCTGGAGAGTTTTCATTCATTCATTCATTCATCTTCTACCTCTGATCTGTTTCCGGGTCACGGGGGGTGAGGTCACCCTGGACAGGTCTCCAGTCCATCACAGGGCCAACACACAGAGACTCACACTCCTCCATGTTTTTCAGTGAATATTATTATTAAAACAGAGAAACATCACATTAGCACAGCAGCTGTTCAGCTTTGTGCTGATTGTGAACCAGTTAATGTTAAAGCTGCTTTATTTTCTTTCTTTGGTTGGTTATTGATCACTTCGACCAAACTGATTTCCCTCCATCTGTGGCTGTGCTAAGCTAGGCTAAACATCGCTGGACCTTTGGGACCTTTGAACCAGGTTGTGATTTATCTGCTGATTTCATCAGTTTCTTGTTCCATTTAATTTAGTTTTATTTCTTCTTTCAAGTTTCCTTTCTGTTCTGTTGAAAACCTTACTGAATCAATAACCAACCAAAGACTTTAGTTTTATTTGAAATCATTTTAAAAGGCAACTTCATGAAGTCATTTTATTTGATTCTTGACTGAACTGCTTTAATTTTTGAATGCCCAAAAAACTTTTGTGAAATTTCATCAATCCGTCCATCTTATATTTACCAAAAAAAAGAACAACTGTTCTTCATTTGTATTTGTCATAAATAAAAAACAAACATTAAACAGAAAAATCTGCCTCCTGTCTTTTATCTTTCTGTTCCAACAACATACAGAGAAAATGTGAATTTTTCAGTCATACTTATGAATGATGATTAATCAGATTGAACAACCTGAATGAAAACAACACACAACTTTCTGTCGGTTCATTTTTGCTTTGCATCATTTTGTTTTTGGGACATTTCATCAGTTTTTGATGTGTTTAATGTTTTCTTTCTGTTTATTGAGTTTTTGTTTTCAGATCTGATGATTTTAGTTTTCGTTCAGCTTTTTGTAAAAACGGTTGTCTTTATCTTTATTGACCACGACTCAGCGGAGGTGGATTCACTTGTTATTCTCAGTTTGACTGAAGAGTTGAATCATTTCAGTTTGTGACATTAGAGTTTTAAATAAAATGTTCAAAATGTTTAAATGTTCAATCTCTGACTGAGGCTGGTCATAAATGATTGTGTGTTTTTGTGTGTCATTGTGTTTCTGCAGAAGCAGCAGAAGGAAACATTTTATTTAATAATATCAGATAAAACTGAAAATATCAAATAAACGTCTCAAACATACGGGGTGAGTTCTGTTGGTTGTATTGTAATCCTGCTGTTATTTGTTATTTGCTCCCAACCAATGGCAGCGGAGTGGGCGTGGCCTGTTCTTCATCACTGAGCTTTAATGGAGCCATTAGCTTAATAGACAACAATTTCCTGGCTGAGCACGAACAGGAAGTCAACAACCACGATCCCACAAAGCTTCCACAGCATTTATCGAAGCTTTGTGGGAACTGTAGTTCATCAATAGTTATTAAAAAATCATGTGAAGTTTTTGTTTCCTGAAAGTCTTGAGTAATGAACCTTATTTTGAAATCTTCTCTGATTGACAGCACAATAACTTCCTGGTGATTAAAATGATCATTTACGCAGATTTTCAGCTTTTCATAACCATTAATATTTAATATCTTTGGAATGATCTTTTAATCCTTTTTTTGAATCCCGACTGTGGGAGGGTGAAATCTGTGAAGCTGCTGCTGAAGAACTGCAGGAAGTGCGTTATGTCAGTGTTGTGTTGTTTTTGTGGAGATGATGGTCGGGCTGGTGGACATCTCTCTGGGTTCAGTTCTGCTGAACTGAAGGAAATCTTCGTAGTTCTCGTGGCTGGAGTCTGTGTGAGTGAAACACAGAAGTAAACTTCAGCTGTACTCTTCAATTTCCAGTTAGTTTTGTGTCCTACAGCAACCAGAGGACCTGAACACATCGAAAGCACCACCTCAGAGCGTCTGTGCCCCGCCTCCCTGCATCAGGTGACCTTGGTGACCCCTGAGGGTGACACCAAGGTCAACGTCTGATGGACACGATGGACATATTTTAAACTTCCGAACGTCTTCGGATTAAAGTCACTGATTTTAATTTAGTCAAAGTGAACATCTGTTGTAGCCACACCCACTGGTGATGTCACAGTGTGCTGACACGCCCTGTATGCCATTACATCACTGCCGCATGACCTTCGGTAGTTGAATAAATTGTTCAAAGCTAACGTCTTTATATAATAATATATGTTGCAATTTCAATTTTTCAATTTATTCATTTGCTAATCTAACTGCCACTTTCATATTTTGTCTGGTTCTATTTTATTTATATTTTATGTTTATGGTTAAAGTTGTGTCACTAAAGTGAGCAACAGATTAAGAACATGGAAGTCCTGAAAATATAAACTGCTGAAGTCAGACAGACACAGAAAGACGTTAAACATTTCAGTTATTGGGTGGTTCAGTCTGTCAGTCACACAGTAGCCCCGCCCCCTAACCCCTCCCCTCCTTCCTCTAAATGGAGCATCATTTAAAAAATGAACATCGTGTTGTATTGAAGACTGTAAACTAGAGACTGAGACCATAAACTCATCAGAGAGGAGGAGGGACATTTTCCCATAGACTTCAATATAAAGGAGGAGGAGGGACATTTTCCCATAGACTTCAATATAAGGAGGAGGAGGGACATTTTCCCATAGACTTCAATATAAGGAGGAGGAGGGACATTTTCCCATAGACTTCAATATAAAGGAGGAGGAGGGACATTTTCCCATAGACTTCAATATAAAGGAGGAGGAGGGACATTTTCCCATAGACTTCAATATAAGAGAGGAGGAGGGACATTTTCCCATAGACTTCAATATAAAGGAGGAGGAGGGACATTTTCCCATAGACTTCAATACAGTCTGCCTTCCTTTAAGAGTCCAGGTCCGGGTTTTGTTGCTAAACCCCAAATTCACAGAAAAACGAGGCCATGACATCAGAGGTGGACATTATGCCATGCTGGTGTGTGTGTCTGTGTGTTTGTCTGTGTGTGTGTCTGTGTCTGTGTCTCTGTGTGTGTCTGTGTGTGTCTGTGTGTGTGTCTGTGTGTGTCTGTGTGTGTCTGTGTGTGTGTGTCTGTGTCTGTCTGTGTGTGTCTGTGTGTGTCTGTGTCTGTGTGTGTCTGTGTGTGTCTCTGTGTGTGTCTGTGTGTGTCTGTGTGTGTCTGTGTGTGTGTCTGTGTGTGTCTGTGTGTGTCTGTGTGTGTGTGTGTGTCTGTGTGTGTCTGTGTGTGTCTGTGTCTGTCTGTGTGTGTCTGTGTGTCTCTGTGTGTCTCTGTGTGTGTCTGTGTGTGTCTGTGTGTGTGTGTCTGTGTCTGTCTGTGTCTGTGTCTGTCTGTGTGTGTCTGTGTGTGTCTCTGTGTGTGTCTGTGTGTGTCTGTGTGTGTCTGTGTGTGTGTCTGTGTGTGTCTGTGTGTGTCTGTGTGTGTGTGTGTGTGTGTGTGTGTGTGTGTCTGTCTGTGTCTGTCTGTGTGTGTCTGTGTGTGTCTGTGTGTCTCTGTGTGTCTCTGTGTGTGTCTGTGTGTGTCTGTGTGTGTGTCTGTGTCTGTCTGTGTCTGTGTGTGTCTGTGTCTGTGTGTGTCTGTGTGTCTGTGTCTGTGTCTGTGTGTGTCTGTGTGTGTGTGTGTCTGTGTGTTGATTAGCATAAAGCAGCTTTCATATCTTTGTTTATTTAAAACACCGATCAATCGATCTTTTATTTTGAAGTGTAGAACCGGAAGTTTTTCCGGCCAAAATGGCGTGATGTTCGATTTTCTTCTGTCAGTAAGTTTCTACTGTTTTTACTGTTTTTACTGTTTGTGTTTGTTTGTGTTTGTTTGTCTGTCTGTTTGTTTGTTTGTTTGTTCAGTTTAACTGTAAACATTCAAGTCGAAAAGTCTCCGGTTGACATTTTATTTCCGTTTTAAAAGCGACTAACGTGAACGATGATTCTGCACTTCATGGTTAGTTAGCTGGTTAGTTAGCCGGTTAGTTAGCTGGTTGGTTAGTTAGTTAGTTAGCTGGTTGGTTGGTTTGTCGGTTAGTTAGCCGGTTGGTTAGCTGGTTGGTTAGCTGGTTGGTTGGTTAGCCGGTTAGTTAGCCGGTTAGTTAGCCGGTTAGTTAGCTGGTTGGTTAGCTGGTTGGTTGGTTAGTTAGTTAGCTGGTTGGTTAGCTGGTTGGTTGGTTAGCCGGTTAGTTAGCCGGTTGGTTAGCCGGTTAGTTAGCTGGTTGGTTGGTTAGTTAGTTAGCCGGTTAGTTAGCTGGTTGGTTAGTTAGCCGGTTAGTTAGCTGGTTGGTTAGCAGAGGGCTGTACTACGAAGTGAGATTAGTGTGTTAACGAGGTATGTTGAGTTTCCCCGTCACGAAGGTGGCTGTGCTGTAAGATGGATGTATCACCATGGTAACTTAACCTTTCTCTGATCATCCTCCTTGAACACGGTTCAACACCGTTTTTAGGAGATCCGGTGGATTTAGGTGCTCTTTTTCCAGACCGGAGTGATCCCTCGTGTTCTGACCACATTCTGAGTGATGCAGATTGTCAGCTGAGGGAACATCTTGTTGAACTGTATAAGTAATGTGACCAAACGATCAGCAGCACTTTTTCACCCAATAAAACAAAACACCAATCACAGGATGTGTTTTATTATTTATTAAAGTTCTGCCTTTTCTGGGAAAAGAAAAAGTCTTAAGTATACAATGTCAATCAGGCGTAACAAAACATTTCAAAGTACCTTTTTCTCATACTCCAGTTTTAGTTTCTTGATTTCCAGCTCTAGATGGTTTTTATAAAGGGCCCTCAGACTGTCTGCTCCAACCTTATTAATAGGACACTCAGGTGTTCATCAAGCAGCAGAGATGAGTGAGATCGACTTTTCAGTTATGTTGGTGTACTGTGTTCATCATTCACTTATTTGTTCTTGGTAAGGATTACTTTAAAAAAGTAAACATAGGACTGCTAGAAAATATAAAACCCTTACCCTTTGTTTTTTTGTGGGCCTAGAGGTGGAGGCCACAGGCTGAGGGGAGGGTGGCACAATGTCCTCTCCCTGTGACATTAATGAGCAAAATACTTCATTGTATCTAATTTAAAAAGATGAATTTAAATTTTAAATTAAATTCTTATTTAGATTATTAAGATATCTCCCCCCAAAGGTACCTCTGAATACACTGAGAGCGTCTCCTCATCATTGATCTCCACCTGTGGAATAGTTTAAGAGAAATGAATAAAGTGGATTCAACACAGCAAACAAAGATAAGAGTACATGACAACTTTGACAGTTACCTCTGTGTGGGGGTCAGCAGGGGTGTGTGTTGGCAGCTTGAGCAACACTACAGTGTCTCCTTCAACTGTAAATTAGATTAAAACTTTTCTCATCTGAGAAACAATAAATATGCATTTAGTATTTTACCACCGAAGCCCTTATACATACCCTGGACAAAGAATTGCTGCTGGGAGCTGCCAGCAGCAGGTCTGATTGAATACCCCCTTGTACCCCCTCTATGATCGGCCGCCCTTCATCTTTTGCATGGGCCAGCTCCTCTGAGGCTGTGTAATCTGCTGGAGCGGGGCCCCTCAAATCTTTCTCCTCTCATTTTTCTTCTTGTTTCCTTCTGATAATTTTAACACTTAATATGTTACGCAGTGTTTCATCCACATTACACTAAAAGAGTGATGAATGCACAGCAAATACTGCTTTGGATTATATTTTTGTGCTTGGTCCGGATTTGCTGCCAAGACTGTTTTGCACTGCTGGCACTACAACTAACAGAACACCAATTAGAAAATTGGACAAATCAAATGAATTTCACTTTGATTTGGCCCTAATCTGAGTGATTTCCATGTATGCTTCATTGTGAAACAATGTCAGGGAGGGAATTAAAGTTATGTAGTGATATATAATATTATATGATATTACATTGGCTATATTAACTTACGCATTTAAACAATCTGCATTTTTTTTCCAGACTTCCTCTCTTGTCTTGTTTGCAGCAACAGTGTTGCTTTTAGCTGTTATTATTGGTCTGAACTCTTCATAGCCCTCCATTATCATAATCTGCTCCTATGGCTGAAATATGTGGCACGTAATCGGTCCATTTCTCTGTGGAAATGGTGTCAAATGACGCCTAAACGCCCCTTTTTATGTGAACGTGCACAGAGCCTGATGAGTCAAGCCTGGGTGGACAAATCAAGTTGATAACCACCATCGTGATGCTCGTTATCTGTGGTTGGAGCTTTAGGTTTTGTCGAGCCAGCTCACCCAAAGAAAGCCCGGCTCTGTTGAGCTTCCTTCGTAATACACCCCTCCTACCAGGAATATATCTGTATACATGTCTACATCTGTTTATCTGTGTATATATCAGCTGACAGCAGTCAAACCGGTGCAGAACCTTTAAAACACAGTTTCAGGGCTGCGGACTGATTGTTTCCATTATTGAGTCATCAGTTGATCATTTATTCAAATTTTTTGGTCCACACTTTGAAGTCACAGAAGACACCAGTAAGTAGTCCTAACCCGCCAGCTAAGACTGCTGCTACACCTTACTGACCTTTAGAGCAGAACAAACAGGAACACACTGAACTTCAGGTGAAAACTTCAGTTTTTATGAATAAAATATCTGGAAAAGAGAAACAAACCTGAGAGGCGATGGAATCCAAACACACCTTAAAGCACCTGTACTGAGTCCTGGTTCTGGCCATCCCTGTGTCTTGTTGACCGATCTCCTGGTCTGTCCCTGAAGCTCTTGTGAGGAGGCAGCATGGATAAAGTCCGGAGGATCCTGGTGTACGTCTGTAAAGAGCGAACGGCTCCGCAGCGAGCTCAGTTTGTCCAGGTGAGTGCAGCCTGTTGTGGGACTGCTCCCTTTAACCAGCTCCGAATGTTTCAGGAAGAAAAACCTGCGCTCCGGTTGTGTAATGTCACGTTTCTTCCTCTGCTGGTCTTTCAGAGTATAACGGGTCACTTCAGTGACGGCGGTGAAGATGAGGTGGAGGTGAACTGCTGCCTGGAGAAAAACCAGTTCATCCTGTCTGGAGGAGATAAAGGACCTGCTGTCCCTCTGAAGGTCAGACACACAACACCTTACCTCCTGTGACTGAAGTTCATGGCTGAAAGTCTTCTACTTTCCTCTTGGTGACATCAAACCAACAGTGTGTTACTCACACCTCTCAGCTCAACAGTCATTGGTTCAGACTGATCTAGAACCTTAAACATCCCACAAAGATAGAGTGCATTTCTTGTGAACTCCTCAGCAGCGGAGGAATCCAGATTTGGTACAGTGGTGTTTGTGTTCAGATGATGAAAGAACATGTGAGACTCACTGAGCTCTTTGAATAGTTTCTGATAGTTTTCCATCTCGTCTCTCAGGCACTCAGCCAATCAGAAAGAGGATGAGATGTTCTCTTCTGATTGGCTCTTCTTGGCTCTCTTTTGATAGAACCCAGACCTGATTTAGAATCATCTTGCATGAAATCTCTGAAGAATGAAAAGAAGTGAGTGTGTCATTGAGTGATCAAAGCAGAGACAGCACAGTGTCTTTGTGTCCCCTGGAATCTGTCAGTATCAGTATCAGGAGGTTTCCCCAGGTAAAGAAAATGGCTGACAGTGGACAAAGAGCCCTGTTGTTGGGGGAGGGAAATAAGAGCCAACCGTGGAGGGGTGTATGGAGACAGAGCTGCTGATTTATTATTAGACCCTGACATGAGCGTTTCCTGCAGTTAATAGTGGACAGAAAATGAACAAGGAGCCACCAGAAAACCTGGACAGCATCTGAAGTATCACTGTGAAACATCCTCAGTTTGAACCCCCCATGTTTCTCAGAGGCCCGCCTTCTGTCCCATCAAGCACCTGTCAGTCACAGAGGCAGCAGCAATCCCACTGGACATTCAGCAGCGAGGGGTGGATGTGGGTGTGGCCATACTGCTACAGACAGCCAATCAGAGAGTGCTGCTGACACGACGGGCAAAGGAGCTTCGTATATTTCCCAACGTCTGGGTCCCTCCAGGTCTGACACACACACACACACTTCTTTTTTTTTTTTTTTTTATTGTCTACATTTGTCCTCATAGTTTAACACCACAGGGTGTCAACACTATATGAGATTGATGCACTTTTAGTCTTGCAGCTAAATATTTGATTATTTCAGTGCGTGTCTGTGACCATCAGCAGTCCTCCCTGGAATCTGGTTTGTGATCTTTATTGAGTGAAAGGACCTTTGTGTGTCAGGGAGGGCAGAGCTACACCTCAGTGAATACAGGACAGAGAAGGTGTGGGGGGGTGGACAGGGGGAAGCAGGTGGAGTGAAGGATCCTGTGCTTTTCCTGTCACCTCACTCAGGATTAAGAGAGTCCAGACAGTTTCTGTGTAGATCTCTGGAGAGATGGAAGTCCAGATAGGTGAAAGTGTCCCAGCAGAGGAGTCGAGTCAGATAGGATACATAGTGATGGAGTGAAAGAGCAGCTCAGCCCGTTTTAGGCAGGATTCATCAATTCTTCATCATGTGACACAACACGGCAAGTGACTCACTCTCGTTTTTTTCTCTGAGGTGGACACTTGGAGCCTGATGAAACGGTAAAAAATAATCTTCAGTTTGTTTCAGTTTCTTAACAGGATGTGATGTCACAGCTTCACACACAGAACAAACACATCATTTGAGTGTTAGGTGTTTGTGTTGTGTTGTGTAGCTGCTGGATGCTGGCCTCAGGGAACTACAGGAGGAAACTGGACTGAAACTGGAACCAGAAGAAGTCTGCCCTAAAATACTGGGACTGTGGGAGGTGAGACATGGGACAGAGTCCAAGACCTGCTGTCTTACTGGATGATCAGGACTCAGGCCTGAATGTCACGGACTGTCTTCATGGATGTCAAATCTCATCATCGCCTCCTGACACAGAGAGGTTTTAATTAAAGTGTTTCTCTGTCAGTCAGTGTACCCTCCCATGCTGTCCAGAGGACATCCTCAGAGACATCACATAGTGGTCTACATGCTGCTGAGCTCCTCCCTGTCTCACCTGCAACTGCAGGTACTGTTTGAATCATGACGCCGTGATCTGGATGACCTGAATGACCCCGAGGACTTGAACTTGACCTCAGTCGTGTTTGTGTTCTATGTGTTTTCCTCTCACCCCCCAGTCTTGTCTCCGTCCGTCTCCAGCGGAGGTCAGCGCCTGTCTTTGGGCCGACAGGCCGTTGGTCCGAGCCATCGTGTCTGCCAAGGACGGAGAGGACGGAGAGCTCCGCCTGGACGAGCTGCCCACCGCCATCAGGTATCATGGCGTTCAAGGTCAGAGGGCTGAGCACTGGAGCCCTGACCCTGGACTGAAACAACATCCTCACACAACAGTACATCAAACCTGCCCCTGACCTCTGACCTCTGACCTCCTGCGTTGTGTCCAGTGTGTCTCAGGTGTCTTCAGACGGAGCTCTCAGTGACTGTTGTCTGCCGCTGAAGGTGTTGGTCAGTCGTGCACCGGCCAGCGGTCCCGATGTGCAGCGGGTCAGCACAGGGACCAAGTTCGCTCTGGAGCTATGGCTGAGGACCTTGGGGCCATCTGCCCCCTGACCTCTGACCCCAACAACCTAACCCTCTAGGCAACAGGAAGGACTCTTCAAAATAAGAGAAATTACTGTCACTGTGATTTTCATATCATTTGAATAAAGTCTTGATTTTCAACAAAACGAGAAAGAACCAAAACTGGTCGTTCACCAACCATTGTATGGTGGGGGGGGGGCTGTAATATAGACTGTAATATTGGGAAATGAAGTCCATGGAAGATTTCATTTTCAGAATTGAATCAAATAATTCCATATAATTCGAACAGTTTCTGTTTCATTTCGTCACCTGTTCCTGCCACTGGGTTTTTAAAGAGGACCGTCCGGTCCGGAATAATTATGTTCATCCATTTATCTTCTACCTCTGATCTGTTTCCGGGTCACGGGGGGTCACCCTGGATGGTCTCCAGTCAGACCTACAGACAGTTTAGAGTCACCAATGAACCCAAACATGATGTCTTTGGAGACTCCACACAGAAAGGCCCCAGGCCGGGAACCAAACCCAGGACCTCCTTGTTGTGGGGAAACTAACCACTGTGACACCGTCAGCAGGAAGAGAACCGATCTAAGGACATGAAGGCCTGAAGTCCGCTCCGACAGTCACTGTAGATGTTAGCTAGCAGAGAAAATGACGGCGCGGCGTGAAGTGAGTAAGATACACAACCTGTGTGTGTGTGTGTGTGTGTGTGTGTCTGTTTGGTCAGTTGTTATATTGGTTGTCTGTTGTGTTGTCTTGCTCTGTTGGGCCAGGTCATTAGCTTACAGCAGGTTGTTGCCATGGTAACCGGTGATGTCACCGTGGTACTTGTAACGTGTCCTGTTGTAAATGTCGTCATTGTCCGGTGATGACTTTTGTATAGTGGTTAGTGCTGTTGCCCCACAACAAGAAGGTCACGGGTTCGATTCCCGAAATCGGGTCTCTCGGACTGTGCAAAGTGACAGAAGGAGTCCAGACTGTCCGCTGCAGCACCTCAGGCTTCAGGGCAGCAGGTGGGGCCCTAACCCTACAGCTCTAAGATCACTTCTGTCACATGCTTCTTTGGCTGCGGGGCAACAACAATTAAATACCTCCAGAGACGGATCAGAAATGTTATTAACTAGAACTTTGTCTCCTAATTAACGAGAAAGAGAATTTTGATGGAGGAAACAAAAAGGCTAAATAAAGTGACATGTTAGTGGTGAGGTCTAAATAAGGAGAGAACACGTTTAACTGACTTGGACCATTTGTAAAAAGGTAAAGGTGAACTTAACCGTCCCAACGAGCGGGAAATTCGTCTCGGGTTTCCACCCATACTGAAACCATTAACACAGTCCGATGACTGTTAATCCGGCCTTCCATCATTTCCTGTCTTCAGTCAGTGACATAGTAAAACAAGGCAGATTTGAAGGACGTAGAATCTCATAAGCTCTCTGGTCGTGAGCACATGGACACGAGGAAACATTGAAATATTTTTGTTTTTGCTGTGAATGTGAATATTGTTTCAACTGGAATGAAAAAGCACGAGTCTGCTTTCTCTTTATCCAGAAGTTGTTCCGGGGAGATTAACTCATTAATGAGACATTATACCCACAAACTGACTGAGTTTGTTCTGCTGCTGCTACATCACAGTCCACAGGGGTCGTTTCACTCCGAGTCTGTGATGGACTAAAATATAACTGAAGTCCTTATCTGTTGGCAGTCAGTGCTCATTTTGTTACTGTGGCTGTCAGGAGACATTGTGAACCTCTGGGCAACGATATAAAGTGCTTTTTGGTGTTAGAAAGATTTTAAAATCATTTAAAATTCAAGGTCATGAACATAAATACTCCAGGGCTTTGTTTGGTTAGAGTACACCAAACTTTTCCTTTAAAACCTGGTTCAGTTCAGTTCCAGTTTAAAGTCAGGTTCTGCTATTTATTTTAGTACAGAGAGCTAATAATAATAATAATAACAATAATAGTATAATAATGATGATTATATTGACAATACGGCGATTAGCACCGGTAAGCATACATAGTGGTATAGTAAGTTCTAGTTATAAAATCTGATTTTGCCATGAAGACACATATAAAATATATGTAATGCATGGAAGTGAAAAACATGAATATAATGTGTTTAATGAGGACATCAAACCTGGAAAAAACTGAAAAAACACTGCAAAGAAAATGAGATACAGGATAATTAAAGATAGTAAATGGAGACAAAAACTTAGACCAAGGTTCATGTTGAAGGTGAATGGAAACACACGACACAAAAAATAATGAAACAGCGCAACAAAAAAGCCATAGAAACCAGAACAGGACTTGAAGTGAGTGAACATTTCAGTTTTGTTGATCATTTCTTGGTGTTGGTGATAAATGAGTCTGATATTGAGTGACTCATTGAGCCAGTAAACACACCACAGAGCCTGGCCCAGCTCTTTATGTCCATATCAGCTCCATCATCAACATATCAAACACTCTGCCACACCTCTGCTCCCTTTATCATGTTGGTGCAGAAAAAGTAAACCTGGACTGTGGTTAAGAAAGGGGAATAAAACCTGCACAAATGAGGATCTACTTTCAGACAGTTGCAAACACAACACACATCAAACTGGGACAGTGATTATCAACACCAGTCCCTGCAAGCAACAAAACACTGCACAGGATTATATTACGTATCAGAAGAGTATTTTAGATGTACAAATACTTAATAGAGCTGAATTAATGTCAGTGTCAATAATAAAAAAATCTCAAAACATTTTAAAGAAAAAAATATAAAAACCTATTTTTAAAATGAAAAAATGTCATTTCAGTACGAACATTGGGAAGAAATTTCTGAAAATAAAATATAAGAATATGTCCATCATAAAACGATAAGAGCTCTAACAAGAATATCTTAAATTAAAACTAAACTGAAGGAATAATTTGAAAATCACAGGAATGATCATAAGACAGTAAAAACACTCTATCAGTCGATATACAAAACATTACCTATAACTGCAAATCTAATCAATAACGACAGGCAGTTTGTTTTAAGGTCAGGTTTTTAAGATTACACAGTAACAGCACATCAAATTACAAAAGTGAAATAGAATATTGTAATCTTTCGAATAAATGAAGAATTCGTTTTTAATAAATATACTTACTAACTTGTGGGAGTCTCAATTACTGCCAATTCATGGAAAATGGCACAAAGAACCAGTAACTGTTACATAAAATTGAGTGTCATTATTAAGAAAATTGAAATACATAAATAATATGATTTATTTAAAGTTTAAATATATGCAGCAAAAACTCTAACAGTAGTGACAGAAATATCACAATGTCTGAGAGAAACAGTCAAATATAATCATACTGTTTGTCTATAAATGATAGTGAATTGTAATACTTTTGATCAGAAAGTGTTTTAGACGTACAAAATATGACGACCCAGTAAATTGGTTGTTACTCTTATTATTGATGTTTGCAGCAGTTACAACAGTGGCAATAAAAATAAAATGATTAACATCATAGTAACGGTCACAATTTCAATCAGTGTCAGGTCAGTGAAAAAAATGTTAACATTCAGACCAACGAGCAGAATTTAGAATATATAATTGTGATGGTCGTGGGAATAACTAAGAAAATGTCAATATAAAATATGATGAAGGTTGTCTTGTTACTTTAATTTTTCTAACTGTTCATTTTGTTTGTTTGTTAAAATATAATTGCAAGACAGACAAAAAATTAAAGTTAATGAAGGAAACAATACAGACATCATATTCATGAAAATGTAAACCAGAAACACATAAAAACAAGGAACAGCTTTTTGTAAGTGAGGTTGTTCGTTGTTGGTCTTTCTGCAGGTTAACGGGCCATGAAGTGTTTTTATTGGTTCACTGTGTACTTCCCTGTTCGGTTCTTTGTCGTCTTTTCCAGTTCTTCCTGAAACAGATGATTGAGGGCAGAATTATTGTTGGAATTCCAAAATAAGTTATTTCTACCAGCTGACCTCAGCTCTGATTGACTGTAATGATTTACTTGAATGATAAAAAGGTCTGTGTTAGTTTGTACAGTCTGACACGAACACAAAGACTAAACCGATGACTCCTTTCACCACTGAAGTCAATGAACACTTACACAAAGTGTGTTTTGTTCAGGTCCCTGTTGCTGAACTCACATTAATCACATCACAGGGAGATGTAGATATTATTTCTTTGTGGTCTCTGTGTAAATGTTGACTGTGACTCAGGATATCAACAGTTGAATGAAACTTCCACCTACACACCCAGTGATTGAAGCTCACGTCATCGAGGCACCTCATCCTCAGGTACACCAGACACCTGAGGGGTGTCGGTGTTATTGTACTTACTCTAGCTGCTTCAGTGTAAATGAAAGGGCTCTGCTGCAGGGAGCAGGCACTTTTCCAGGTGTCAAATTAATTAATCATTTATTTCTACGGCTCCAAATCATAAAGTTCCACCAAGGCTTTTCACACGGGGGGGGGGGCAGAGAGAGAGAGAGAGAGAGCCTGAAGGAGAGGAGGGGGGGGACTCTGTAGAGGGATGGAGAGAGAAGATGACATGAAGATACAAACTGAACATCCAGAAAACATCCAGCTGACTGAGGAAACCAGCTCGTTCTAAATGTGCTGCAGTAAATATTATCAGGAGAAGAAGAGGTCACAGTGGGAGGGACTGATAACTAAAGGGAACCTGTTGGAGCAGAGATGATTCAGACAGGAAGAGACAGGAAGGGTGGGATGGACATGGGGGGGCTCTCCCAGCAGTTTAGGCCTATAGCAGCACAACGGAAAAAAAAACTAATGAAACCTTAAATTGTTAACTGTAGTCTTTGTCATAAAATAAAGTTTTTGCCTGATCTTGAAGCTGCGACAGAGCCCCCCCCCTCCCCCCGGACCGATACTGGGAGTTGGTTCCATAGAAGATGTTCTTGTGAGGACATTAGAGATTTGCTGTGTCCTCCCAGCTGTCTTACTTACGTACGGTCCCCCGTTGTCGAAGCGGCTGTGGGTGGTGTATAGAGGGATGTCGTCTCTGTGGGTCAGCTGGTTGTAGGGACTGAAGCCCTTGGAGCCCCCCCTACAGCAGCAGCACCACACGATCTGGAGAGGAAATGACTCTGCTGAGATTACATCAGAAAACTAACAGGGGGAGGTCTTATTGGAGCCGTTAACCGCTCAGGTTGTACTGTGTATGTGTAAAAATGGATTTTGTGGTGCATTCACAGACACCCAGCACACAAAGTAGAAGTGTGTCTTTTCTGGAGAGACACCCAAACAACAAATATCACCCTGTAACCCCCCCCCCCCCGCCAGTGTGTGTGTGACTGTGTGTGTCTGTGTGTCCACTCACCAGTGCGACCAGCAGCAGCAGCAACAACAGAAGAACCAGAGCTGCCAGGACCAGCAGAGCGATCCCCCAGCCCGGTACCCCTTCGGCTGCAGGGGAAACGGGAACAGGTGAGGCTGTTGAAGTCTCAGTCCTTGTTGCCATGGTTTCAGTGGAGTTGATGGGAGTGTTGCTGCTGTGAGAGGTGGTTGTGTTGTGTTTGGTGTTTGCTGTGTTCATGGTCGTGGAGTGTGTCCTGTTTGGAGAGCTGGTTGTCATGGTAACATGTGGCATTGTTGTCATGTTTTGTGTGCTTGCTGTCACGTTGTTGTTGTCTGCGGCTGTCGTCATGTTGTGGGCATTTGTTGTCATGTTGAGTAAAGTTGTTGTTATGCTGTGTGTGGCTGTTGTCATGTTGTGGGCGGCTGTTGTCATGCTGTGTGTGGCTGTTTTCATGTTGTGCGCAGCTGTTGTCATGTTGTGCGCGGCTGTTATGTTGTGCGCAGCTGTTGTCATGCTGTGTGTGGCTGTTGTCATGTTGTGCGCGGCTGTTGTCATGTTGTGCGCGGCTGTTATGTTGTGCGCAGCTGTTGTCATGCTGTGTGTGGCTGTTGTCATGTTGTGCGCGGCTGTTATGCTGTGTGTGGCTGTTGTTATGCTGTGTGTGGCTGTTGTCATGTTGTGCGCGGCTGTTGTCATGTTGTGCGCGGCTGTTATGTTGTGCACAGCTGTTGTCATGCTGTGTGTGGCTGTTGTCATGTTGTGCGCGGCTGTTGTCATGTTGTGCGCGGCTGTTGTCATGCTGTGCGTGGCTGTTGTCATGTTGTGTGTGCTCGTTGTCATGCTCTGGGGTCTATGTGTTGCTGCTGTGGTGTTACTGTTGACACTGGGACCAGTTGTGGTGTTGATGTGGGCCTCAGGTGTATCGTCAGACACTGAGATGGTTCCTTTGACGGTGTGTGTGGTTTCCATGGTTACGCTGGGTGTCGGTGCTGCTGTGTGTTGATTGGTCTGTCCATGTGTGGCCGTGTGGTTGCTGGTGGTTCCGGTTTCTCTCTCGTCAGCTGCAGTAGCGTGGTCAGGTGTCATGGATACGAGGCGTGTAGAAACATCTGGACTGCTGGTCGCCAGCGGTGTGGTAGTTGTCATGGTGACATCAGTTGTCATGGAAGACACTGAAGGAAAACAAGCACAGCGATTTGATCATTGATTCATCTGCTTTTTATTTGTTTGATTGTTTGGATCCTCGTGAGTCTGAACAAGTGATGAGCCACTTCCTGCATCCAAACAATGACATTACAGTACAAAGTAAAGTAAAGTAAAGTTTATCAGTTCAAACTGTCATGTTTTTACATCATTTCACTTTTCTTTGGTTATTCTGCTTCAGTAAAAGAAGGAAACATTCAGAGTCTGATGAGGAGACTTTTTAAATGAACCCCCCTCCCCCTTTTTTTTCTCTGTCTGTCACTGTCTTTTGTTCAAGCTATTTTCTTTTGCTGTCTATTAATTTGAATCAAATGATCACAAATTGTCTAAAAAGATAGAAAGAACAGAATGAAGCTGAGTTTTTCTGACCTGAGCTGATGACGCTGAGGGTGATCCAGAGAGCGAGCAGCGTCTCCATCTAACAGTTTGACAAAGATCTCTGTGAGTGTGTTTCCCACAGAAAGACGCCTTTATACACCTGGATCACCTGTACGCGACGGGAGGGGGAGGGGCGGCCCCGGATCACTCCCACAATCCTCTGCTGCTTCTGCAACTTCAGGGCTCCACCCTGTGGTCACAGTCGGGACTTCAGTCCAGGTTCTGGATCCACGGGGGCGACTCCTGTCCACCAGCTCTGCCAGCTGTTTCACATCCAGGTCACTGATTCATGACTTTATTCTTATTATATTAGTAACAGAGTCTCCTGTTCAGGACTGTGTGGCCTCGGATTCAGAATTTGGTTGATTGAATTAACCGTTGATTGTTTTATTTTCTACAGTTCTTATGCAATCAATATTTAAGTTAAAACAATCATCGGTTCAGTTCTTCACCTGTAGAAAATACGTGAACTGGATGTTGTTTTCATTCTTAATTAATGTTGTTTAATCTTCTAACCCTTTTTAAAAAAGTTTGTTTGATCACAAAAGGTCAAATTTGTTTTAAGGTATGAACGTGTTTGTAGACAGACGCTCAGACAGTCGAGAGTTTAAGATGCTGTTTATTGATGATTTAGAGAAAAATTGATCAAACTGTTTATTTTTTCTTCTTCGCTGATGAATCAAACTGGATCTGGAGACAGGAAGCTGTGATGTCACCTGCTTAACTGTAGGCATCCTTCTCAGTCTGTGATTGGCTGGATGGTGCAGGTTGGACAGGCTCTGCCCCCGACTCACCTGGAGGAAAACAAAAGGAGAGTAAAGTAGAACAGAGTAAAGACGAGCAGAGAAGAGAAGAATAGCCTGGACTCTGACCTGTCAGGTGGATCAGTCTGGGTCCTAGTTGACTCCAGAATGAGCAGGATCTCTGACTCAGCCCCTGCCGATGGACGAGGGTGGAGCTTAACTGCAGGTAAGTGGGCATCGCCTCAGATGACTGGACTGGCTTCCAGCGGGGCAGAAGTGACTGCGCCCACACTCGGGATGGATTTGGGTTCCTTACAAAAACAAACAGGAAACATCAACTTCATGATCGCACCAGACAGACTCACCAGTTTCACCTGAGTGGTGATAACCAATCAGGGGACTCACACATCACACGTTGTTTTTGAATCAGGCGCCAAAGAGATGTCTGTTGATGTCACCGATATAAAATGGACGACAGTGGAAGAGTTGCATTATTGGTAGTTTGTAGCCTTGAAATTGTTAAGCTAGTGAGCGTTTTCAATCAGTCAGTCTTCATCATACTCTTCATCGCTGCCTTCAGAGTCCTGCTGTCAGTTAGAGGAATAATGACTCACCCCGTCCTGATGAAGCTGGAGACGTACGTCATCATTGCCAGAGACAGGTGGCGATCAGAGGAAGTGAAACGCTGAGAGCTGATTGGAAGATGAGGAGTGCCAAAGACCAGCTGAACGTCCAGAGGAACAGACACATCGGCCCTGCAGACATAAACAATCAATACGTTCGATCAGAATGAGACAGGAAGTGATGATAGGGCTTTCCCTCTGCTCTGGTCTCATATACCTGTCGTGGCTGCTGCTGATTGGCTGGTGATACAGGAAGACGTTAGCATTGCTGTTAGCCCAGTGGCTAGCCATCCGCAGAGCAGGACAGATGATGAACAGGTCCCTGCAGAGAGAGAGAGTCCAGTCAGAGTTCAGAGAGATTTCAGGAGGGTAAAGTTTCAGAGGCCGGATGGTGTCGGACCTGGTGGCGTTGGCGAGCGCCCTGGAGAACAAGTTGTACCCGGCAGGAGTGGGACTGTGGTCCAGAGAGTAGAACCAGGTCGCCGCCTCCTTCAGCAGCTCATTTCCTGTCTCGCCGCCCAGAGAGCGACTCAGAGCCTCATAGAACGCTGTTTTACCGTCTGCCCGCCCCTGAAGGGCCTCGAAGTCCTGGACACAGGTAAAAACAGTATTTATTTAGGGCCGGTCGACGGTTCTGGATCTGGTCAGGTGACCTGACAAACCTTTATCCTGCGAGCGCGGCTGATCAGCCCGTCGTGTTCTGACGTTCCCAGCAGCAGATCGACTCTGTGGACAGATGACCGGGCCAGCGGTTGACCAACCGGAGACCAGGACCTGAACGGGCCGCTGACTGCCAACAGCTGCACACATCAGAGACCGGGTAAGACCTGTAGGAACCTGGACTCAGACTCTGATGGATCGATGGACGGATCTGAACTTTACCTTAGTTTGAGCAGCATTGAGCTCCTGAACAGGCACCGCTCTGAGGCAGGCGGCGAGGTCAGAGGTCACACAACCAAGCTCTTTGGCCAAATCGAGCGCCAGACGTCTGGAGGCATCAGGAGTCTGAACCAGTGACGGAGAAAAGACTGAACCGCCCTGCGGGAGGAAGAGGAGGTGGAAGAGCCGTCTGTCTGAGTCCAGTTTTCTGTATTAAACTTCATCTAAACACACAAGAGATGCTGCTGTTATGTGATGACATCGTCAGCTTTCTCACCATCAGCATCATCCTCTGAAACAGAGAAGAAGAAGAGAGGAGGTGGAGGCTCGTGATGTCAGCTCCATGACGCTCCGCCCCCACCGTCAGTCTTGTGTTGTCTCCACCCATCAGGGAAATGTGGGCGTTCACCCAGTGAAGCACCGCTTCCTGGTCCGACAGCCCGTAGTTACCATGGAGACCAGGCTCACCTGGAGAAAAGTAGATGGTGGGGGTCTGTGTGTGTGTGTGTGTGTGTGTGTGTGTGCTCTTTAGTCACCTGTGCTCAGAAATCCCAGCGCAGCAGTTCGGTAGTTTGCCGTCACTACGATGATATTGCCCAAAGCAGCAAGGGTGGAGCCATCCAGCAGTTCTGTGCTCTGATTGGCTGGAGGGTTGATGAAGAAGACCAGGACTGGGACACGCCCCCTCTGACACACACATGGACAAGTGAGCTGATGTCTGACCTGAAGGAGAGACACCTGAGAGACGACAACTCACCTGAGCAGCTGGAGTGAAGACATTCAGGTACAGACAGTCCTCACTGGAGGAGGACGCGACATCACCTGGCTGCACACAACTGGGCCTGAAGGACACACACGGTCACACAACAACACACAGCTGGGCCTGAAGGACACACACAGTCACACAGTTACCGTAGTTTGGTGGCGTCCCAAGTTCCTGTCCAATCAGGTGGCTGAGCGTCTTCGAAACGGAGCGATCCTATTGGTGGACGGGCATATGGGACTCCAAGAAACTGAACAACTGTCCTCCGGTTGGAGCCCTGGGCTGTTTCCACCGAAACACCCTGCAAGATGCCATGACCCGGGATGGAGACAGTCGTAACCGCTGGCAACAGCTCTGGTGAGACAAAAACTGGGTGAACTGACCTTCGTGGAAGTCAACGTGGAGAGGCTGCTCTTTGCTTTGATCAACTCACCTGTTCTTAGGTACACCTGAGGGGCGGACTCTCTGATGACCAGTCTGCAGGAAGTGGTTGGTTCGGAGGAGGTGAGGGCGGAGCTTAGCCCACAAACTGTGGTGTCAGGGTAGAGGATGCAGCGAGTGGCGGACTCCACCTCACTGAGTGAAATGGCTACACAAGACTCCGCCTCCTGGCAGGCTGACAGGAAATGAGCAGAGGGGTCAGGGGCAGCATCAGAACCCGGGGGGGAGAGGTGCAACATAGAGATGTTTATATGGTTACCATGGAGACACCAGTCCCTGGTCTTTTCCCGGTCGTTGCTAATGTCACGGCTTACGTGGATGACATCATACGTAGAGACAGACGGGTCGACCAGGACTGCAGAGTCAGAGAGGAGACGCCACTTGTCCAGAGACACTGAGACACAAGCACAGAGTATTAAATGTTAGATGAACTATAAAGATCATCACAGTGATGATGTCATCAGCAGCAGCTTTCACAGACAGGAAACAGGAAATAGCATTTGACCTGCAGGATCTCACCGTTCGTTGCTGTCAGGCTGAATGAAGGACAGAGATCAGGAGCTGAACTCCACTGATTGACTGAGGACAAAGACAAACCACATTAAGCTGTCTGTCCGTCTGTGTGTGTGTGTGTGTGTGTGTGTCTGTCTGTGTGTGTGTGTGTGTCTGTCTGTGTGTGTGTGTGTGTGTGTGTCTGTCTGTGTGTGTGTGTGTGTGTGTGTGTGTGTGTGTGTGTCTGTCTGTGTGTGTCTGTCTGTGTGTGTCTGTCTGTGTGTGTGTGTGTGTGTGTGTCTGTCTGTGTGTGTGTGTGTGTTTCCTCAGTACCAGGCTTCTGGTACCACCCGAAGGGGTCTGGTCGGGTCTTCACTACAGATGCTCGACAGTCCTGAGTCCTCCAGGTCGTTGTGTCGTCTTCATTGCAAGTCTGAATCCCGAGACTGATCAGGGACAGACACACTATATCTGACTCACCTACACACACGAGCATGCACACACACACACACACACACACATCCACATCCACATAAGAATCACTAAATCCGACGTAAACAGCTGTTCCTCCTCCTCCTCCGTGTTGTTACCTGCTGCTTTGGTGTCTCGGACAAAGCCGATACCACGGCAACAAGGATCCTCATCACACCGCCGCTCACACTCCATGAACCTGAATACACAATCACTTTGGTCAGACCAGATTCAGGCAGTCCGGTCTAAGTTCTGATCAGAGTGCTGTTACCCCTTCGTCAGCGGCGTGCCCCCCCCCACAATGACTCTACTGCGAACAGAGTAAGACACCATCTTCTGGAAGGGGACTCTCTGGTAGAAGCTCCTCACCGGTCCAGACAGGTTCACTGGACACAGAGACAAGGTCAAAGGTCAGCAGCACAGCTACAGAACTACAGAGGCACAGAGCAGCAGGGTAAATACCCCTCTTGCTGTATGTGTTGTTGGGCTCTCTGTCCAGTAGGGGGCGGCAACTGCGTCTCAGCGGTTTGTCGTAGCTTCCGCAGACTCTGGTGTTGGGAAACAAGGAGCAGCTGAAGAATCCGGCCGAATCGGCATCTCTGAGATCGGACAGTGAACACTGCAGCTCCTCATCACAGCCTGAAACAGACACAAATCTTTACAACACCTGGTCCTTCTGAACCTGAACAACAACAAAAAGACCAGTCGTACGTGTGAGACACCACAGCAATGCCTGCTGGGAGTCAAAGTTCTTCTTGTTGAGCCAGAAAGAAAGAGTGGACAGCTCTCTCTTTGGATCCACGAGGACGTCGTCATCTGACAGAGTCTCAAACATCTGCTTCACTGAGCCTGAGAAAACACACACACACACAGTGCTGTATGTCCTCTGACTCTGCTCATGCCAACAGAAGAAGCAAGTTCGGCACCGAAACAAGAGACAAACCATCCAAAGGAGGACTGAGCGCTGCTGCTGCACAGGAAGGAGAACCAAGACCAGGACCAGGACCAGGACCAGGACTAACTGTTGAGTCTGCATCTGCACATCAGAAACGGCACATATGGAGATGCCGTTAGCTATTGTAAACAAACAGGAAACCCCCTCTGTCCCCCCAGACAGACAGGGTTAGTATCTGAGGTCAGGGGTCAGAGGTCAGGTACCAGTAGTCAGGTAGATGGCCTGAAAGCTGACGATGGAAGCCTGGTAGTCCTTCTTGTCCTTACTGTCGGCAGGAAGAGCAGAATCCGCTGGAGGAATCAGAGACACAGACTCAGTGAAACTACTTCCTGTCTGAGTATCTGCTTCCTGTTTCAGTGGAGATTTAGTTTTCTCACTCATGGTGAATTTCTGTCCTCCAAAGTCGAACATAAAGTTATTCTGCCGCTTGTCGTATACTAGCCCCGCCCCACACACACGCTTGGCTGTCCCTTGTCCAATCACATCCCAGTCCTGGTCACCACACATCAGGACGGACGGAGCACTCAGCCAACCACAGAACAGAGAACCTGAGGGCGGCAGGGCAGGTTACACAATTCATTTAGTCATCCACCTGTTCTCTCATTCAATCAGCTATCTCGTGCTCCGGTCTCCATGGTAACATACCTCCGTTCAGGCTGTTCTGACTGAGGATGAATCCCTGGCAGCAGGTGTCGCGGCTGCAGCCGTCCTGACAGAAACGATGAGCGTCAGACAGAGATGTCCGTCTGGAGGAGAACACCTGAGTCCTGAACACACCTGAGACCGCCTTCCTCATCTTCATCCTCACAAAGCTCCTTTGGTGCTGCCGCCATGGAAACTCTTCCCCTGGAACACACACAGGTACACACACCTGACTGAACGCACACCTTTCACCTTTGGCTTGTCTTCATTTTGCAAATGCTAGTCAGCTTGTTGCTATGGTAACTGTACCTTTTTTCCTGATGACCAGCAGATCTGAAGCTCCACCCCTCACTCTGAGAGAGCAGCTCAGCCAATCAAACAACTCAGCCTGAGGATTACCCAGAAACCCGTTGATCTGAAGTAACACACACACACACACAAATCAAAAGACATTATCATCAACGATGTGCCTGTCAGCAAAAAAAACAAAAAAAACAATGTTTTTAAATGTTAAATTTGTGTGTGTTTACCTGCTTGGACGTGTTGCATTGTGTGTTCAATGTGTGTGTGCTGTACAGTTCACACTGAGTGTGTGTGTTGAACAGTGCCACATGATGACAGGACGGCTCCGCTGCACACGCTGACACAAACACAAACACAAACACAAACAATTATGGAATCAACGTGATTTCAATTCAAAACTGAAATATTTCACATTTTAGAAAAAGTTTTCCTAAAAGTTTTCGGACCTACAAACTTCACTCTGTGTGTGTGTGTGTCTGTGTGTGTGTGTCACCTTGGACACATGTTTTGAGGTCAGAGGTCATCGTCTGCAGGACTTCAGTGTCTTCGGCTCCAACAATCAGATCTGATCCAGAAAAAGCCTGAAACCTGTTGAGAACTACAGACACGCACAGACACACACGACATTACAAAGTGCTTCCCAGAGGAACAAGTGACAGAGCTGCTCTCTGATTGGCTGCAGCGTCTTCACCTGAGCACTCGTCATCAGTCAAAGCTTTGTCGCTGCTGGTCCACTCAAGCTCCGCCCCCTCGCTACTGAAGCACACCCACTTGTCAGACAGGAAGTCAGGCTGCGCTGGCAGGAAGTCACCCTGGTCTGAGCACCGCAGACCCCGCCTCTGACACTCCGTCACACCTGACACACATGCACACATATAGGTGGGTCACAAATCAAAACCAGATCCAGGACCAGGACCATAAGCAGGTCTAGGAACAGAACTCTGTTACAGGGACTCACATTGATGGACAGATGATGCTCCAGCAGGGGATGAACCTTTAGGACACCTGTTGCAGAAGTCCTGCCCTTCTTCATCCTGATAGGTTCCCCGAGGACACAGAAGACACGCCCCTTCACTGGAGAAAGTCCCAGCAGGACAAACCACTGCAGAGACAGAAACAGAGTTCAGACCACCTGAATCCAGGACCGATACCTGTAGAGGCTGAACCACTCACCGCAGCCTTCACCATCACTGGTCAGATGGTAACCACGGGAACAGCTGAATGTTGGTGTCGTCATGGAGACCAGTTTGGGATCCGACGTGAGTGTGGACCTGACGTTACCCAGAATTACTTGAACTCCTTCCAGAAGTCTGGAGCCGTTGAGGAACAGACCTGATTTAGGATAAACAGTCTGATGAGGTCTCTCCATTAAAACAAACATTTTGAATGTGAAAGATCAACATGATGTTTGTCTGAACTCACTGATGTCATGGAGGTCAGGGAGGTCAGAGGTCGGTAGGTCAGACAGGGCAGCTCGCCATGTGACTGTTAACTTCAGGGACTCGTCACCATCACACTGCAGACGCACTGACGAGTCGTCACACAACAACACAGACCGGCCCGACACAGGGAGCTACACACACACACACACAAAGTTTAACGCTTGTGATCCAGAACCAATTTCTGCAGCCTATTCAGTTCAGACTCAGGTTCTGGTTCATGTTGGACATGAACGTCACAGAAGAAGAAAACATCTTATCTATCTACATGAATGAAAATCTCCTGCAGACAGATCTGATCTTCTCAGGGACCTGAACTGTTCCCTCTGAGCAGAGCATCATCTAAAAATGAACATCATGTTGTACTGAAGACTGTAAAGTAGACACTGAGACCATAAACTCATCAGAGAGGAGGAGGGACATTTTCCCATAGACTTCAATATAAGGGAGGAGGGACATTTTCCCATAGACTTCAATATAAGGGAGGAGGGACATTTTCCCATAGACTTCAATATAAAGGAGGAGGGACATTTTCCCATAGACTTCAATATAAGGGAGGAGGAGGGACATTTTCCCATAGACTTCAATATAATGGAGGAGGGACATTTTCCCATAGACTTCAATATAAAGGAGGAGGGACATTTTCCCATAGACTTCAATATAAAGGAGGAGGGACATTTTCCCATAGACTTCAATATAAAGGAGGAGGAGGGACATTTTCCCATAGACTTCAATATAAAGGAGGAGGGACATTTTCCCATAGACTTCAATATAAAGGAGGAGGAGGGACATTTTCCCATAGACTTCAATATAAAGGAGGAGGAGGGACATTTTCCCATAGACTTCAATATAAGGGAGGAGGGACATTTTCCCATAGACTTCAATATAAAGGAGGAGGGACATTTTCCCATAGACTTCAATATAAAGGAGGAGGGACATTTTCCCATAGACTTCAGTCCAGTCTGACTTCTTTCACAGTCACCTGTGAGGAGCAGAGCCCCCTGCTGGTCATCGAGCTGAACAACACAGACTGAAAACTGTCGATCTCAGCGCAGGAAGACGACAACGACCAGAGCTGAGAGGACGACACTGACTGAAG
>CM068486.1:373934-391434 GCA_034769265.1 Remorina albescens
GATTGGCTGATCTGCAGCTCCTCGGGCGTCAGGCGCAGACCCTCAGCCAATAGGAAGCCATATCCCAGAGGCAGGTGGGAAGAGTTAGAGAAGGTGACGATGCTCGTCACTTCCTGTCTGAACGCTGTGACCTCAGCTAACACCTGAGCACACCTTCCTGTGAGTTAGCATGGAATGGGTTAGCATACTGTGCTAAAGTTAGAGCTGAGCACTGAGCTGGTTTACAAACTGACCCGACTGAAGCGTCTGTGTTGTTGTCTCTGGACCTGAAACACAACAGACCACATGATGACTGTCAGGTTTCATTCCGTCTCCCCAGAGGATGAACCTTTCCTCTGTGGCGCCACCATCAGGACGACCTTCACATTCAGACTTTTTCTGCTTTTCATTAAGTTCAACATGATTTGTGTTATATATCTGAATCACAGCCTGATTGGTCACTCACAGCTGATGGCGCCCCCTGTTGGTCCAGGATTCATCCTCCTGCCCTCGGCGTCCACACAGAAGCAGCGCGCCCCGACGCACTGAAGCGGCAGGAAGTCTCCATCCTCTGAGCAACTGGGGACGTGGATTTCATGTCCAGCCACCATGTTTGCTTTCACCTTCAGGGCAATCCTTCGCTCCTTCTCGCAGCGGGATGGACAGCGGGGTCGAGGACCGAAGGTCCGGGACCCGGCAACCTCCAGACCCTGATGGTCGACGCACCAGCACTGCCCGCCCTGACACTGAACCTCCTGGAAACCACCGCTGGACGTGCAACTTGGAACAAATATGGCCGCCACATCCTCCTTTTCCTCGGCAGAGCAGGACCGGATCAGGGGAGTCAGGACCTGGACAACAAGACTTTCAGGTCTGAATGAAACCTTTAAAAAAGATTCAACAGCTTCCTTCAATTCAGGCCACCTTCAAACCGGCGCCATAGACAGGACCCCGCCTTAAGGTGCTCTGAGGGCACGGCTCAGTTGAAGGTTGGGGATCCATAACTGACCTGGTCCAGAGAGCTGGACTGTGAGCTGCTGAACTCCCTCAGTGTGAGTCGGAGGGCAGAGAGGAAGGCGGGATCCTCCAGGGCTCTGCTGACAAACTGAACCAGGTCTTGGTTCTTCTTGAGGTTCTGGGGGGTGAGTTGTTCCAGACCCAGAGCCCCTCGACGTCCCACCACCCCGCTGAGATTGAACGCTGCGGCGTTCTTCAGGAACTTCCCTCCAAACAGGTTCTCCTGGAGGCGACGGGGGGAGGTGCGAGCCAAGGCTTGCAGAGCCCCGCCCACGGAGGGGAAGAGACCCTGGAGGACCTCGACCAGGTGAACCAGGAAGGAGGTTGGCTCCGCCTCCATTGACAGAAAGTCCCCGAGAGGCTGCAAAAGGGAGAGACAGGAGGAGCCGCCAGAGGACGACTCAGAGAGAGGATGAGCAACAGGACCAGAGAAGAGCCGAGAGAGGGCGAGACGACGCTGAGACCGGCAGTCTGCAAGACCTGGACCTGGACCTGGACCAGGACGGGGACAAATTTAATCAGCAAGAGATGAATTGAGATAAGGAGTTTCAAGGAGATGAGAACCACTGAGCAGAATTAGCTTGACGCTAGCTCAAAGCTAACCCTGCTCCTCCACACTCACCACAGACCACAGAGTCTCCGAGCTGCTGTGTCCCAGGAAGCTCTCTCCCTGTCGGGTCGACACACCAACACTGCCCCCCCCTCTGACACTGTCTGGGGCTAAAGGATCCTCGTCTGTCACAGGACGGGACAAAAACACTGGAAGCCGCCATCGCTGCCCGCCGCTCCTCCTCACAGGGGGAGGGACCTGAGGCACAGGTGGAACCGGTTCAGACCAGTCTGGACCAGTTTTAACCAAATTCAGTGGGAGCCGGATTTAGATCCAGCTGAAATGAAGCTGTTTACATCTGAAGTGTCCGGTCAGGGCGAGGCGAACTCCCAGCATCCTCCTCTGCAGGACTCTGTAGATGTTGGTCTGAGAGAAGGACCGACCGGACCGAAGACCAGAGAACGCAGAGTCATACACCTCTGACAGGAGGAGCTCCACCCCTGAACAGGAAGTACATACCTTCATCATCATCATCATCATTCTCTTCATCATTATCATCATCATCACCATCACCTGTGTCTTCCAGCTCTCTTCCTCTGCTGTCAGAACAGAAACAGTAGGCGGAGACCATCGGGAACAACTTCCTGAAACTGCCAAACGTCTCAAAGGATTCTGGGAAACTGCAATGATACACACATACAGAGAGATGTGATACATACAGACGAACAGAAACAGACAGGTGTGTCCAGGTGATCGCACCTGCTGAGCGCCTGCAATAGGTCGAGCTCTGTCCTGTCTGTCGTGTTGATGAATTTACACTGAACGGGGAGGAAGCTGCCATCGGCGGCACACTGGGGAGGGGACGGAGGGCCGGCGCCGTGGAGGACCCGCCTCCGCCTCACCTCACAGCTGCCGGGACCTGCAGGTCAAAGGTCACACAGAAGTTACTGGTGCGTCCTGATCCAGAGACCCATGGTCATCTGGGGTCTTAGTACGTACAGGTCTGAGGTCTCCCGGTCTGCCGGGTTCCGTACAGCTCCATGCCGTCCTGGTCCACACACCAACACTGACCCCTGCTGGACTCACACTGAACTGGCTCAAAGACGCCGGACGGAGAACAGCTCAGGACAGACTGCAGCTGGCAGGGGGACAGACCTGCAGGGAGACAGGTGGACACAGAGGCTGAGACAGAGACAGACAGGCAGAGAGAGAGACTGGTAGGACGTGTTGTGTGTCTCACAGTGAAGAGCAGAGTTGTTGGTTCGACTCCCAGCGACCTCCTGACCTTCAGCATCAACACACCAACACTCCTGACCCCGCCCACTGCACTGCACCGGCCTACAAACACACACACACACACACACACAGGCGATCACACTGTCAGTCTTTTTTCCAGGACGTTCATTGACCTCTGACCTTTGACACATACCTGAACCTTCCATCCTCTGCGCAGTGGGGGATGTTGCCTTGTTGCTTGGCAACGGCCACGGCCCTTAGTGACTCACATCTGCTTAGACTGTCCGACTCCAGCTGGTACTCTGCAGCATCATCAGTTAACAATTGCAGCATCAGGTGAGCCCTCAGTGAAAATGATTACATCATCAGCTAAACCTAATGACCCAATCAGCAGCTGCCGCTTTAACAAGGCAGTGAAAGTCTAAATGGATCCACATGGATCTGAGGACCAGCGTCTGTGTCAGCTCCTGCAAGTTAAAAGCTAACGATGCTAACCGCTGTCAGGGATCACAGAAGAAGAAACAGGGAAACCATGGTAACACATCAGTTATGATGAGGACCTTTAAAATATGGAGATAAAAAAGAAGTTCCACCAAAATAAAGGCACACACACACAGTGTGAATGAATCTGTCGCTGAAAACGGTCCCCGACACATTCTTTAAAAAACTACAGCGAGACAGGCAGAGACAGACAGGTGTGTCCAGGTGTGTTACCTGAAGCTCTGCCCTGCAGCAGCGATGGACAGCAGACCAGGATGCAGGTGATGCAGATCAGCCAAACCATCGTCTCCACGGTGACAGACAGAGCGTCCCTGCTTCATTATAAACCCTCAGACCTGCTGAGTCACTCCGCTTCATCCCTCCTCTCAGTCCTCCTCTGTCCATCCTGGTGGAACCAGGAGTCCTTGAACACAACTCAGGAGGCGGGCAGTGAGCCGTGAAAGCCCTCTGATTGGACGAGAGGTCGGTGTCAAGAGACACTGTTGTTTTTATTTCTGAAGCCGTTTCACCTGTTGACCAGGTGAGCATGAGTCACACTGAGACAGCAACTGATCAGCTGAGCAGTTATTATAATAAAATGATCTAAATTAACCCGGAACATTAACGAGCTTTGACGGGAAGTTTTCCAGCTGTTCTCTGGAATCAGAAAACAAGAACTAACTAATGTTTCCTTCTTTTCCAAAGAAAAGTTCCTCTCATGTGTTTGGGTTGATCTGAAGTTTCTGTTTTTATCTGATCAGGAGTTCTGCTCATTAATGAAGACGAATCAGCTCTAAATATCTGATTGTCTTTATTCTGTCAACACAATAAACTCAGAAACATTCAGGAATGATTTGATTTCAGTACATTGACTGTTGAAACTCATTCACTTCCTGACATGGTTGTGTTCTTTTCACAGGAACTGAACTTGCTGTGAAGAAACGATTGAAAAAGGAGAAGAGGAGGTCAGGATGACCTCACAGGAAGATCTCTGCTACTCTGATTACAAGTTTGAGCCTGAGGATGACGAGGCTGGCGGTCTGCGACAGGAGGACGCCGTGGGCTTTCCTGTTACTGTTGACTGGTAAGTCTGTTGGTCCTGGAGCAGAACCTCCTTCATTTCACTTTCCTGTGATGAGACTCAGACCAAACCGGATCAGTTCAGACAAAAACGACAAGATTTAAGTAATATTGTAGAGACTTGTTTTATGTGAGGGACAAAAGACCAGACCAGTTCTGACTGTGTGTTTGTATCCAGGTGCTTTGGGTCAAAGTGTGAACTACCCACCTCCTGTCTGTGCGGTGACAGGGTCGACCATCAGGCTGCCCTGCACCTTCACACCGTTACAATCTGAGGACGGAGGAGAACTTCAACTGAACGTCCTCAGAGTCCTTTGGTGTAAGAATCACCCGATCTGTCAAAGAACCACGCCGTCTGTGGTCGACAGCTCCAGTCTGACCAACCTGCCCATCGACCCTCGATACAGTTACCTGGGAGACAAGACAGGAAACTGTACTTTACAGATCAGAGACCTGAAGAACAAAGACCAGGGGACGTTCCGCTTCAGAATGGAGATGAATGATGGCAGAGGACATTTCACAGGACGGACAGGAGTGACTGTTACAGTCGTAGGTAAGAACATCCTGGTCCTGGACTGTCTCTAAACCTGGACCTGGACTCTGGTCTGAAGATCCTTAAACAATTATTCTTTGTACTGAGGGGGCGACTCCTGAAGCTGTAGTCATAAATCAGACTGTATTCTGATGATTCAGTTGATTCAGAATGCTGCTGCACGAATGTGAACAGGAAGTAGAAAAAGGGATCACATCTCTCCTGTGTTAGCTGCTCTTCATTGGCTGCCAGTAAAATTCAGAATAGAATTTAAAATCCTTCTGTTAACATATAAAGCTCCGTCATACCTCAGAGAGCTCATAGTTCCTTACTGTCCTAGTAGGCCACTGCGCTCTCTAGATGGAGGTTTACTTGTGGTTCCTAGAGTCTCCAAGAGTAAATCAGGAGGCAGATCTTTCAGTTATCAGACTCCTCTTCTATGGAACCAACTTCCAGTATCGGTCCGGTTCAAGACCAGACTTCAAACTTTTCTGTACGACAGAGCTGATAGTTAAAAAGTTAAAGTTCATTTACTCTTTAGCTCTGCTGCTATAGACCTAGACTGCTGGGGGAAGGACTGAGCACCCCCCCCCCAAACAGTCTGCTCTATATGTAAACAGCTTTGATGTAACTTTGTTATAATTTGGCACTCGATTTGATTTGATTTATTGAAGTCTATGGGAAAATGTCCCTCCTCCTCCTCAGTAAACGTTTTCCTGGTGAGTTTATGGTCTCAGTCTCTAGTTTCAGAGCAGGAAGGAGGAGAGGGATTAGGGGGCGGGGCTACTGTGTGACTGACAGACTGTACCACCCAATCAGGACAGAGGACGGAGCAGGTCAGAGCCACCCCAAATTAATATCCTTATTTGTCTGCTGATTTCAAAAACCAAGCTGGCTGATGTTTACAGTTTGTGTGGATGGAGACAGATATTTTCCGTTGGGCTTTAAATAATGTGTTGAATGTTCTGGAAAAAAAAAGATATTTACGATGGAAAGTGATGTCATTGTTCCATCAGGTACGACTCTCCTGAGGATTATCCTCTCTGGGGGAGACGGAGTGATGTCAGAAGGTCAGACTGTCAAACTTCTCTGCTCCTCCGACTGCAGCATCAACCAGCTGGAGCTCATCTGGTTCAGAGATGGCCACGCCCTCTCAGAGTCTGGCCCCGCCCTCCAGCTCCACCGCCTCACTGCTGAGGATTCTGGGAACGATACCTGCAGCGTGAAGAGGAACCCGAAGACCCGGTCCGAGCCGTATCAGCTGCAGGTGGAGCCTGCGGGGACGGAAGGCCACCTGACCATCATCCGCCTGGTCCTGTTCACGGTGCTCTCTGTGTTCACCGTCACGGGGGCGTCCATTGTCATCAAAAGGTAATTGCTACCCACAATTCACTCTGTCAAAACATGATCAGTTTGATTTCAGTCCATCTGTTGTTCTTGTCTGTCAGGATGAACGTTTGCAAGAAAGAAACAGCCGAGCAGCAGCGAGACCAGTGACGCTGCCCCTCCAGGTCTGTGGCCCCTCCCACCAAATGGTCTCCAATTCCTGAAGCTGATTGGTGAAGACAACTTCCAAACCTTTTTCAAATATTCATCCATCTTCTTCCTCTGATCTGTTTCCGGGTCATGGGGGGTTCTGGAGGGCGGGGTCACCCTGGACAGGTCTCCAGTCCATCACAGAGACAGACAGAGACCAACAACCACTCAGACTCACACTCACACTTCTTGAAAATCTGTTTTATTATGACAGAATATTCACTGATCACAGATAAAAAGACCAAACAGTGTGTGTAAAAACAGATTGTCTGATTAACTTGAATTATTCACTTTTATTCTCACTGATTTATCCAACAACATCATGAAGTTTGTGTTCTTAAAAATGTCAAATTTGGAGTCAGATGTTTTTTATTTCATGTCCTTCAGAGACACAAACAGTTCGAATCAGTTTCTCTTCACAGAAAAACAAATGTTAAATATTAAAATTTCAAAGTCTTGACTCATCTCATAACGTGGTCAGTGACATCACAGTGATGTCACACTGCTTGGTTTTGGTTGTATATCGGATGTAGTTTCTAACATTAACAATAAAAACACGCTGATTTCTAAGTAACTTTATCTTGAATTTGGGGACATTTAAAAAAAACGTATGAATAAATGTGACGACTTAATGAAGGAATGTTAAAATAAGAGGGAGTGAAGAAAAGACGGTTTGTTGACTTTGGGATTAACTTGCAGTCGCTTTCATTTCTGGGCATAAATGTTAAAATGAGACAGAATCTATGTGACCAGACGTCATATTCAAAGGTTCCTTTAACCCCCAAATCTCAGACCAGAACCATCTGAGTCCAGGTCTGGCTGCACGGTCCATCTCAGTCCACCTGCTAACCAGAAACAGATGACATCACACAGAGGGGGCGTGGCTGACTTCCCCACATCTGTCAGATCAGATGTTTAGAAAACCTTTAAAGGAACACGTCCACAGGAAATGGAGTCGAGTTTGGATAATTCAAACTGACTTCATTACAGAAACAACGAGATGTGACATCACATCATGAATATTTATGTCTGAACAAACAGCGTCATTTCTGTCAAAGAACAGAAAAACAAAGAGATGAAGAGTCAAAGGATTTATATAAAAGAAAATTTAAAACAGCTGGATCAGCTGCAGCTCTCAGGACAGGACGCCATGACACCTCCGCTTCACCGCCGGAGCAACGAAGTGATGGAATGACGGGTGATTGGTCCACATAGAGGTCAGAGGTCATTTGTGCAGTGTGGGCGCTTTGAGGGAAGACTGAAGCTGAGAGAATCTACAGAGTGAGCTGATGCTCTTGTGTAATGTGGCTGATATGATGTCATCATGACATCATCAGGTTTTTTGCAGCTGAATGTGACGTGTTAAAAAAAAAAGTAGCTCTCTAGATGATTTGACGAGCTCTGATCCGTTAACACACCTCCACCTGTGATGTCACTGATCGATCATTGATCACTGATTATTGCTTTATTGGTTACAGTCTGATGGTCTAAAGCCGTTTAAGTGCTTTTCAACGATTCAACAGGAAGTGAGACGTTTCCTTCATTTCAGCGACAAACTGTTTCCTCTGATTGTCTCGTTTAAAAGACACTTCTTGGTCAGTCTTCTATTTTTGCTGGTGATCATTTGACCTCCGGTGACCCCTGATTTGACCTCTGGTGTTGTGTGTTGTGTTGATAAAAGTACAGAACATTCACTAGTTTGATGTTTTAGTGTCCGCTGGTTTAAAAATGAGTTAAATCGTCATGTTGGCTACCTGTCGCTGAAGCTCCGCCTCCTGCCGTCTCATTAAAGGAATAGTGCGTAAAGTAATGACCTTTGACCAAAAGGCACATGTGCGACCATAGAAACTGCCTTATGGCGTGATGGCGGTCGACGCGTTGAGTTTCTCCGTCTCCGGCTGAGCCGTCACCACAGTGCCGCCGTTACTGGTCTCCTGCTTCCTGCCTTCCCTCAAAGGAAACCCATTGGTCTTAACAAACAAGATGGTGTCGACCAAGAACGCCAATGTGGCCAGGAAACCAAACGCCTGGAGGACGAAAGAGAGAGAGAGAGAGAGAAAAAAAAAATCACTTTAAGGAGACAGTGAAGGAGAGAAGGAGGTAGTGAAGGAAAGGAGGAGGCAGGGAAGGAGAGAAGGAAGTAGTGAAGGGAAGGTCGTACCACAGCTGCTCCCTCCAGAGTCGTGCCGCCGTTCTGAGCAGTGAAGGAGATGGAGGCGATGAAGAAGAGGAGGGTGATGGCTGCAGTGTAGAACAGATCCTGTAGGACACAAGAAGACCAGCAGCTCAAAGACATGACATGAAACTGTATCAGACTGCTAAGGGGTTCAGGTCTGACTCTGGACCACAAGAGGATGCAACACAGGTTTCAGTTTCCTGTAGATGATAAACTGTTTCTTTATGCTAAGCTATGCTAAGCTAAGGTAAAATGAGGCGTTTGTTGTATCAATCTGAACATGTGACTTTAAGGAAAACAACCAATCCACTTCTTTTCTACAGTGTTGTTCTGGTCTGAGATCCTGGAGAATCCGGATCAGGTTTCCATCTAATGAAAGAACCCGGATGCAGTTCAGGTTTCCACCACGTGGTGTCGCTGCTGCGCCTCGTGTTTGATAAAAGACCGTGGCCGGTCCCTGTGCTGACCTTTGACCCGCTGCTGTGTTCCGGGCCAGGTCCAGTGTTTTTCAGATGAGAAAAGAAGCCATCTAATCTTCTAGTCATCTTTACCAAACTACATTTACCATCAACCCTCAGGGGCTTTCTGCGGTTAGTTCAAGTGTCTGTAACAACAGTAGGACATGAGGGAGTGGACATCGTTCCGATGACTTTAGAGATCAGATGATCCGAGTCACATGACCGTCTAATCCAAGGCAGAATTTCTCCAGACCTGGACCTGAATACTTCCTGTCTGCTCTCAGTCCTCAGCTGGGTCCGAGGGAGGTTTCTGCATGGACGACAGAAGCTTCCACTCGGAGCCAGACTTCAGTTCGGTGGGGACATCAAACGAGTCCGACGAGGACCCGGACCAAGACTTTTTTCCACCCAGAACCTCCTGGAGCTGTTCAGGATGTGTCAGACCTGCAGACAGCCCATCGTGAAGAAGGACGCCTTCCACTCCGGAGCGCGGCCGAGGGTGAAGTGGAGCTGTCACGGACACTCGGGGATGTGGAAGTCCTCGCCTCGCCTGAGAAATGTGCCGCCATAAAAACCAGCACCTCGATGGACGAGACGTGGAGGGACGGACTGGACCCCCACTAAACTGGACCAGCAGTTAAACGGTCCTTCAGATGTTCAGAGAGAAAATGTCTGTTCTCATCTAAAACAAATAAATCTGACAACTATAAAGAAAACAAACATGTTTCATCATCATTGCTGTCAGATAACTTCCTGTTCTGTTACTATAGTGATGTCCAGTCAGCAGACACAGAGACAGATCTGTTGTCTCATTCATTCAGAAATATTGAGGAGAACTGAACTAATGAGTCTGTATGCTAAGCTAGGCTACCCCCCCTCCGTCCTCAGGGGGTTCAGTTAAACCCGATCCAGGTCTTACCAGGGTAGGCCAGCAGGTGATGCCGACCCGTTTGTGCAGGTAGGTGGAGAGGAGGATGAGGAGCAGCAGCGTGAAGAGGAAGGCTGTGCAGCTGACGAACTCGAAGAAGTAAAGGGCGGAGCAACTGAGGCAGCTGCTGACCACTTCCTCCAGGACGAAGGCCATGAAGGACAGGAACTGAGGAACACACAGGGCAGTGGGTTAGAGGACCAGGACCAGGACTGGACCCTCTGGTCTGTGGGTGTGAGGACAGATTCTGGTCCTCCAGCCCAAGGCCTGTTTGAGGGTTCAGACCTGAATCAGGTTTAGGCAGGAAACATAATTATAGAAAGACCAACATGTGTGTGTGTGTGTGTGTGTGTGTGTGTGTGTCTGTCTGTGTGTGTGTCTGTCTGTCTGTGTGTGTGTGTGTGTGTGTGTGTGTGTGTGTCTGTCTGTGTGTGTGTGTGCGCAGCAGCTGGGTGACTCGACAGGAAGTGTAAGGACAGAACAGCAGCAGGGGCTGATGGTCTGAAGGAGCTGCCCCTCAGCTGAGGGCAGTAATGAACGTGGAGGGTAAAAACAGATTGGGACACCCTTTACATGTGAGCAGAACCAGGAAGTGGTGGTCACCATGGCAACGGATAGACGCTCTGCTGTCAGAGCAACGCACCACCACTGCTGTGGGTCAGGGTTCAAATCCCAAGACCCTCAGTTCCCTGTTACATCAGCAGCACGACACAGAGCTAACATCTGGGGGGGGGGGGGGGCAGATCCTCTTTCTGTTCTGAACCGATCCCCTGGCAGGGGGCATATGTGTGTGTGTGTGTGTGCGTGTGTGAAAGTTGAAATTCAGTGAAGTTGCGACAGCGATCGGTCAGCAGGTCTGAGTTCTGCTGACGAAAGCTCAACAGGCGAACTAGTTCCTGTCTGCAAGAGGAAGGACCAGAGGTCATACAGACAACAACAGATGCAGTCTGGGTAAATTCCGTGTTAGTGACCTGCTCAGCTGACCCAGTCCTGGTCTCAGACCCTCTGATTGGACCTGAAAGCTTCTGTTTGTTACTGAATGAATAAAGGTTCAGGTCCTGAATGAATCCACATCAACACTGATGTGGATGATTAATAAGAAACTGAGCTGAGCAGCAGAACAGACTTGATCCAGATCCTGGAGCTCCTGATCCAGCACTCTGAGGTATCGATCTGATGACCCGTTAACCTGAAGAGTCTCATTGGGGAGCGTTAATCAGCTCCTGAGTGGATCAGTGGAGGTTAGGCTCTGAGTGTGTCTCTGTGATGTCACAGTGAACCACAGAAACAGTTCTCAGCTAACAGGCAGCTTTTGTGCTTTAATGTTTCCTTGTGCAGTTCCGTTGTCAGAAAAGGGAAAGTCTGAGGGGCTTTGAACTCACCACTTCACCAACTTTGACCAGGAAGCGAACTTTGTCCAGATGTTCGGATGGAACCCGGCACCACGACGACTTTGGGTTGGGTGACGTCGTTGGAGCGTAGACCTCAGAAGCCATGATGCACCTGGACACAACAGGAAGCAGTTTTACTCCACATCAACGAAGGTCGCCACCCCCAATCAAAACCTCCACGATCAGAGCAGCTGGGAACGAGGCGTTTCCGTTCAGTCAGCTGACTGATCAGGTGCTCTCTGTTTGTTTTGGCACCTCAGGGACACCGTACATGTCACACACCACAACATCTACAGCCGGAACCAGATCTGAGGTCTGAGGTCCGGTCCTGATCATCAAGCATCTAATTATCTTCATCCTTAATCGATTCTTTAAACTGTAGAATCACTTTTTGTCGGACACGAGTTGGTGTTTTGCCTAAAAAACATATTTGATTATTGGACTGGTTGTTGATTATGTTTCAGTCTTCATCACTAACAGTCACCTGACCGGCCTCGTTACAGCACTGATGGACCTTTAATCATCAGTGAAATGGTCCAACCTGCCTCCACCTCAGTGAAACACTTCAGTCTGCTTTACGTCACACGTTGCTTCATTGTTTCTGTTTGTGAGACATTCAGGGACACATTCCCTGGAAATGAAAGTGAAAGCCCGCAGGTGGGCTGACGGACAGGTGAGGCTCATTAGTCTTAAAGGGACAGGTGACAGGTGGAGTAAGAAGGCCTTCTGTCTGAAAACCAAACCTGCCTGAAAAGTTCACGCATTCTCACATTTTCATGGTCAAACACGAACAGCTCCGTGTTAACCCGGTTTCCTCCGGAGGTGTTTTTGGCCTGTCGGATTAAAACCAGCTCGGTGTGTGAGGCCGACAGTTTCCTGTTTAGTTTCTCATTAAAGGGTTTAAAGGCTAACTGCTGAACTGACGCATTTCTAAACGGAGTCTGGCGCGTTCCGGCCTAAAACCTACCAAACTTCAGTTTACTTCAGAGGGACTTATTTTAAAGTTGAAGTGATAAATATGAAGAAAGTCTGAGGAACAAACTCACCGCTCTGTTTCCTTCCAGCTTCAGAAAAGCAGCTTTTCACCAACTCGCCCGTTTGTTTTTTGTCGCTAACTAACGAACAAACTTCCGCATTTAGACTTTTCGATTCTTCCGTCAAGTCCATGAACGGCACTCACACTTCCGCTCCGGAGTATCAAATTAAAACGTCACAAGGCCTCTTCCGGTCTCTTTCACTTTATTGAAAGAATTAAATATTTTCAATCCAGATCTGATCAGAGAGATCGATCACATTCTGCTCTGTTTGTGAGTTGGACCTTTTTATTTTCTAAATGAATGGATGTCAGCGGCTCATGCTGAGATCGGCCTGCAGATGGCGCTGCAGCCCGCCGCTCCCCGCTGCCCCCCCCCCCCTTCAGTGTGTGAGGCTTCCCTTGCTATAAAAGCTGCAGGCTGCCGGAGGAGGTGAAGGCTCCAGCAGCCGGAGAGGAGGAGGAGGATGAAAGTGTGTGTCCGTCAGCGGAGCTGATCTCAGTTCAGACCGGCTGAGCCGACACACCAAACTTTCTGATGCTTCCGTCACCGAGAAGGACTTCTTCTTCTTCTTCTTTCTTCTTCCTCCTGCACCTGTGAAGGTAAATCAAAAGCTCTCTCTCTCTCTCTCTCTCTGTGTCGCTCCATCATTTGTCTTCAGCATCATTCTTGTTCATGTTGTATTTCAGTGGATGCAGATTCAGGATCCAGATGTTTTCAGGTCTGATGAGGTTTCCTCAGGTCTAATCAGGTCTAATCAGGTCTCCTCAGGTCTAATCAGGTCTGATCAGGTCTGATCAGGTCTCCTGAGGTCTCCTCAGGTCTGATCAGGTCTGATCAGGTCTCCTTAGGTCTCTTCAGGTCTCCTCAGGTCTGATCAGGTCTGATCAGGTCTCCTCATCATCACTGGTGATTAATTTTAGTGTATAAATGTCTTTGGCATTTTTAATTTCATTGATGAGGTTGAATATAAAAAACATAAACATGAATCATTAATATAAAAAAATTCAATACTGACTTCTGCTGTTTGTGGAAAAACTGCTGATACAAATATTTAATGTGAGGACACACCTACACCCGGTGGAGGCGGAGACGGGGAACTGATCCTCTCTTCTGATTGGATGGCTGTTTTCTAAGTGAACCAATAGACATCAGATTTCAGCTTGGGGGCGTGGCCAAAGGCAGTGTCTTGTTGTGACATCACAAAGATCCAGATCCTGACAGCAGACTTAAAGGCTCAGTGAGCCTTCAAAACGTTTTCAATTTCCACAAGCAGCTCGTTTACCCAGAATCCTCTGCTGCTGTCTCACCTTCAGAGGACGTCAGTGACTGACTGTAAAACCTGATCCTGCACCATGAAGGACTCTGATCGTCATCGCTCACTTCCTGTGTAACCGGAGCTGAGGGATATTATTGCTGGAGTACATTACAGCTGATGGAGGTTCGATCGGCAGAAATCACTTCCTGTGTGGGCGGAGTTCATCAAAGACGCTGCTCCACATTCAACTCCACCCGTTTAATCAATTTTAGCTCTTTAAGATAATTAACCACAAGAAACAGGAAACAGTCTGAACTCTGAGGTGTGTTTGATTTACGTCAGTCACCTTCACCTGGACCGGATAGGTTCAGATCCTGGACTATCTTCAGACCTGGACCTGGCCTTAAACCATCATCCTATCTCCTGACCATCAGGGGGGCGGGGCTACTGTGTGAGTGACAGACTGGACCATCCAGTCAGGAGAGAGGAGAGCTCAGTTGTGTTTGTTTGAACTCTAAGAAGCTCTGCGGTGATAAAATGAAGAAAAATGCGACACTTGATTTCCTGTTTTGATCTTAACGCCGACTTGATTTTAAGACATTTTTCTACTTTAATAAAAAGAGGTTTGCAAAGGGACATTTATTCTCTGTGGTCTAATGAATGTTGTGTAAAATCATCAGTTATTCTCATGAATGAATAATAATTATTCCTTCATAACTAAACTGATGAAACATTTCCTCAGACTGGAGATCAGATATGAAATGATCTCACTGAGTCCGTCCTGCAGCAGCGTCCTCTAATGCTCTCGTCTCTGTCCTCTGCAGACTTCCTGTCCCGCCTCCATCATGAGTGACATCTACGAGTCGGCGGCGAACTCCCTGGGTCTGTTCAGCAGCCCCTGTCTGACCAAAGTGGAGCTGAGACTCACCTGTAAAGGGATCTCAGACCGGGACGCCCTGTCCAAACCCGACCCCTGCATCGTCCTCAACATGCAGTCCCATGGACAGTGGATGGAGGTAGGTCACCATAGGAACCTGCTGCTGGTTTTAATGTTCTTGATTCCTGGAGTCGTGGACTGTTGGGGGCTTCAGGTCTGTCCTGTCTGTAGAATTCTGGTTCTCCTTCTGTCTCCACCTGGAGCTGAAGATCTGGTTCCCTGCAGGAGTTTGAAGGAGAATGAGATGCAGAGTGACTCTGGAGTCCCCCAGTCCCAGTCCCAGTCCCAGTCATAGTCCCAGTCCCTGTCCTCCAGTCCCAGTCCCAGTCCCTTTCTGTCTCTCTGTAATAACACACTAACTGGATTCCAGTAACTGTAACAGTGATAATTAGGAAACATTAGGACGTGTTAGCAGAAGAATTCAGATCATCATTATCAGATATTATTGATTATCAGATTAAATAGTTTCTTAGAGAAGCATAAATTGTTAATAGACAGTCAATATGTGTTTAGAAGAAATAGATCAACTTCACATGCACTTATTGATTTAACTGAAGAAATTACGACCCATATAGATAAAGGAAGGTTTGTCATTGGAGTCTTCATCGACTTAAAAAAGGCTTTTTACACGATAGATCATGACGTTTTGTTAAAAAAGATGGAGGGATATGGCATTACGGGAACTGTACTGAACTGGCTCAGAAGCTATCTAGGAAACAGGCAACAGTGCGGTGTACCTCAAGGGTCAATCTTAGGGCCAATTCTCTTCATTCTCTACATTAATGATATTGGTAAAGTATAAAAAATTATGAAATTTGTACTTTTTGCTGATGATACCAATATTATCTGTTCTGGTAAGGATTAGCAGCAGCTTTTACAAGAGATCACACATGAAATGAACAAATTGAAAAACTGGTTTGATTTAAACAAATTGTCACTAAATTTGGACAAAACAAAACTCATGTTATTTGGAAGACGTAAAATTGACATCCCGGTTCAAATAATAATAGATAACGTAATTATTGAAAGAATGGACCATTCTACATTTTTAGGTGTGATAGGTGATAAAAAAACAACAACCTCATATTAGCTATGTATGTTCCAAGATGGCAAAGAGTGTGGGTGTTATGAGGAGAACTAGATTTTACTTAATCAACAATCTTTACTTATTTCATATTATTCTCTTGTATTAAGATATTTGAGTTACTGAGTGGAGGTCTGGGGTAATATTTATAAAACCGACCTGCTCCTTCAGTGTATACTACAAAAAAGAGCCATAAGAACAGTTTACAATGGTCACACTAATCCGCTGTTTTTGAAGTCATCTGCATTGAAATTATCCGACCTGGTAAAATTCAAAACTGCACAAATCATTTATAAAGCAAAAAATGATCTTCTTCCGGGCATAATTCAAAATTTGTTTCATGACAGGGAAAGTTGTAAAAAGTATAATTAAAGAGGAAAACTCAAATTACAACAACAAAGTGTAAAATCAACTCTCAAAAGTATGTGTGTTTCTCCTAGCGGGGTAATTCTATGGAGTAGTTTAGATGTAGAAGTTAAACTCAGTAAAAATGTTAATCAATTCAAAAGGAAGTTTAGAAAAGGAGTGTTTGAAATGTATAACAGGGAGGTGGAAGATGACTAAGTGTGTGTTGTATTTGTCTGTCTGGGGGTTGGAAATATAAAAACTTTGCTTCTTCCGTCTCCTTTTCAAACTGTGTTTGTTGTTGTTTGTGTGTGGTTGTTATTGGCGGTGTCCTGTGGATTTGTTTGTTATGTTGTATGTGTGGTATCATTTTGTTTGGTTTGAAATGAATGAATAAAGAAGAAGAACTGCAAGTTTGACCTTTGACCTTTGTGTGTGTTAGTGTGTTTGCTGCGTGGTTCAGGTCAGACCTGGTTTCTGTTGACCCACTTTGTGTCTCTGAGTATTTTTAGTTGCCATCAGGAAGCAGAAGATGCTGCAACACAAACTTTTTCATCCTCTTCGTTTTTATTTCCCCGCTCGTCCCAGTTTCTGTTTCAAATCAGGACTCACTGGTCTGATCTGGACTGGACTCAGACCAAAGACCGGCTAAGTTGGACTGCAGGTCTGTCAGCAGCTCATTTCGGACTGTGTTCTTCTTGTCATCAGTCCAGATGTGGAGGTTTACGGTCTGGACTTGTTGGCACAGAGTCCAGTTCTTCCTGTTACTTTGAACTGTCCAAAAATAGTCCGGGAACAGACCCGGTATTATTTGGAGCAGATCCTTCAGGTCTGTGTAGGCTGGAAAGTTCTTCAGGAAAAACTCTGCGGACAAGTGAAGTGACGAAGCAGCAGGAGGACGACATGTGTGTCTGGATCATCAGGACCCGGTCTGGGTTTTCAGATGGACCTGCTGCAGGATCTTCTGCTTTCAACTGCCAAACCAGAAACCACCGAGAGCTCAGAGAGGATTCCAGGAAAACGTCCAGCAGGGTCAGCTGGAGGATCAGCGGGACTTCAGGTCTCCGTGTTGGACTTCGGTCCAGCTGGTCCAGACGAACTTTACTATCCAATTAAAGCGTCTTTGATCAGCGAGTGGAGGAGCTGCCGCCTGAGCTCCATCTGTCGGAGGACAGACGGAGAAGATGATGTCCAGTTTTTATTCAACTGTTTCATAAAAACAATAAAGTTGAACAAAGTTCCAGCCTGAGGATGAAAAACACAACAAAGAACACACAGAGTTCAACAACAGCAACAAAAACAACCCAAATTGAATGAGAATGTTGTGATCTCACAACTGCAGCATGAATTTTACACAAGTTCATAAATCTAAATGAATAAATCAGAGTTCTGCTGGTCTTCTGCCTGACTGATCCGGTTTCTCCTGCAGGTGGACCGGACCGAGGTGATCCGCAGCTGTGTCAACCCCGCCTACTCCAA
>CM068486.1:396434-398151 GCA_034769265.1 Remorina albescens
TTCGTTAATCTGCAGACATTCAGCTCCTCGTCATGATAATGAGACAGCTGAACGGCGTGCTAATGGACACGGAGCCTTTTAATTAGCGGCTGCCTTGTTTCTGTCCAGCTTTGTCTTCATTAGCTGCCGATGACATCACACCTTCTTTTTAAAGTCATTCTGTTAAATGGCACATTCAGGGAGACCTGGAGCTCGAGGACCTGATGGAGATCAGGTCCCCGTCCAGACCTGCTGAGGAGGAAGGCGACCTTTGCTGTCATGGTAACAGTATGGAACACCTGGTCCAGGGTTTTTTTGAGCAATTTCACCAGTTAGCATGGCGGCTCATTGATTAGCATGCGGGTCCAAAACCTGGTTGGATCTGAATCTGGATCTGAAGCTGGATCTGGTCCAACTGCAGGAAAAAGAAAATCAGCTGATCACAACTTCCTGTCAGACACACGTCTCCCGACGGGACGCCATCAAGAATAATGACCCAACTGAACCAACACAGACACACACCTCAGGAAGTGTTAGTCCTCAAAGCAGGGTTACCTGATGAGGATCTGTTTGCTGATGTGTGTGTGTGTGTGTGTGTGTGTGTGTTGCAGGTGCAATGGCCGTGCATCAACCCCAAATACAAAGTCAAGAAGAAGAACTACAAGAATTCTGGGATCATCATCCTGAACCAGTGCAAGGTGACGGACATCTTCATCCAGAGATGGAGCGGCTCTTGTTTGTCTGTCCAGACTAACTCATTTTGTGGCGTTCACTACCCAACAATTCCTGCCAGACGAGGCCCCTGGAGACCGCTGAGGGCCCCTGGGGCCCCCCAGGCAGACTGAGAGCCAGATAGCATTTAACCTAAAAACACTCGACAGACAGAGCAGCTCCGCATAACCAGAACACCAACTGAGGGGAGGGGGGCAGTGAGGAGTGGTGGGGGGGTCCAGATGCTTCATGATCAATCCGGCTCCAACCTCATTCTGTCAGGGGCCTCCAACAGGTTCAGGGGCCCCATTTTCTTCTCTATAGCTGTTGGATGTTCAGCTAATTGACCAAACAAACACTGAGGAAGATGAAGATGATGATGATGATGATGATGAGGTTTCACTTGCTTTGTTTTTTTGCCCTCAGATCATCAAGATGCACTCCTTCCTGGATTACATCATGGGGGGCTGTCAGATCCAGTTCACAGTGAGACACACACACACACACACAGGTCATCTTCTGGTTCATATTCTGCCAGGAACAAAAAGTGTCTGTGTTCACAATATCTCTTCTGTCACCCTGGAAACAGTTACCATGGTGACAGGCTCAGCAGCCTCAGTGTCCCAGTTAACACCAGCAGCTCTCTGGGATGTGACCAGTTGAACCAGTTAGAGATGCTCCTCAGCTGAACCTCAGAGACTTTGTTCCTCCGGATCAGTCCTGTGTGTTTCTGATTGTGTTGACAGAATAAAGACAATCAGATATTTAGAGCTGATTTTTCATCATTAATGAGCAGAACTCCTGATCAGATAAAGACAGAAACTTCAGATCAGCTCTAGAACAACACAAACACATGAGAGGAACTTTCTGTGTTCAGCTTTTCTCTGTTCTCTGAATCAGGGAGAGAAACTCAGAACACAAGAACCAACTAAAAACACTCTGAATGTTTCTGTAGCAGAATAATCCGTCTGAATCTGAGGAGGCTTTTTTTAACAAACACAGAAAACACTGAAAGTGTCATCAGGCT
>CM068486.1:398251-403251 GCA_034769265.1 Remorina albescens
CACCTGATGGAGCCCCACCCACCTCTAAAAGATGTGCTGCTTTCAGAGGAAACAGTTTGTTCTCAGATGGAAACATTCAGAAAGTTTGCCTCTGTTTTAGGTTAAAAGACTAAATAATAAATAAATAAATAATAATGAGTGTGTTGGTGTAAAAATTCTGTGTTATATTCTGAATAATCGATGAGTCATTGATCAGGTCAGACAGAAGAGAATTTATCTTCTTGCTGATTCATCACATCATGTTTTTAAATATCAGACCTGGATCAGAGTCCTGATCGGTCACCAGTCCTGATTGGCCCTGATCGGTCCTGATCGGTCCTGATTGACCCTGATCGGTCCTGATCATTCCTGATTGACCCTTGATTGGTCCTGATCAGTCCTGATCCGTCCTGATCGGTCCTGATTGACCCTGATCGGTCCTGATCGGTCCTGATTGACCCTGATCGGTCCTGATCAGTCCTGATCCGTCCTTACTGTTCATGCAGAGAGAGACACATGAGCTTGACCAACTGACATGATGTCACTGTGTCCTTCCGAGCTCTTTAAGCTAACTGGATGCTAACAAACAAACAAACAGGGACACTTCCTGTCTGACTCTGTTTTTAGGAAGACCGGGATCATCTGTGTCCTGGTTAACGTCCTGTGTTGCACCCTGACAGGTATCCAGGGGGTTGTGGAGGCCTACCAGGCCTGCCTCCCCAAGCTGCAGCTCTACGGTCCCACCAACATTGCCCCCATCATCCAGAAGGTCGCCAACTCTGCCTCTCAGGAGGTCCACACCAAAGAGGCCATGGTGAGAGAGGACGGACCAGTTGGGTCACCAATTCCACACTGGTCTTGGATTAGTCCAGGTCCAGGTCTCTCAGGTTCCGGATCAGTGTCCTCTTGTTGTTCTTTGTGTTCCAGCAATACTTCATCCTGCTGATCCTGACGGACGGCGTCATCACCGACATGGCCGACACCCGGGAGGCCATCGTCCAGGCCTCCCACCTGCCCATGTCCGTCATCATCGTCGGCGTCGGGAACGCAGACTTTGGCGACATGCAGATGCTGGATGGCGATGACGGGATCCTGCGATCGCCTAAAGGAGAACCTGTCCTGAGGGACATCGTCCAGTTCGTCCCCTTCCGCAACTTCAAACATGTGAGTGATGTGAAGTGATAAGATCTGAACAGACCTGACGGAACCTGAAGGCACCTTCAGCTTTAAAATGATACGACTCATATGACTCATACTTTTCCAACAGAGTCCTGTCAGCTGGTCTCAGATCAGTTTGAGATTCACAGTTAAAGTGCCACCAGTTAATGTGTGGATCTAAGTTTGTGTGACCTTTTTGTGTAGCTGTTTTGTGTAGAGAAGGAAGAGGAGGAGGAGGGGGGAGGAGGAAGAGGAAGAGGAAAAGGAGGAGGAGGAGGAGGAGGAGAGAGGAGAGGGGGAGGAGGAGGGGGAGGAGGGGGAGGAGGAAGAGGAAGAGGAGCGGGAGGAAGAGGAGGAGGAAGAGGAGGAGGGAAGAGGAAAAGGAGGAGGAGGAGGAAGAGGAGGAGGAGGGGGAGGAAGAGGAGAGAGGAGGAGGGGGGAGGAAGAAAAGGAAGAGGAGGAGGAGGGGGAGGAGAAGAGGAGGAGAGGAGAGAAGAAGGAGGAAGAGGAGGAGGAAGAGGAAAAGGAGGAGGAGGAGGAAGAGGAGGAGGAGGGGGAGGAAGAGGAGGAGGAAGAGGAAAAGGAGGAGGAGGAGGAGGAGGAGAGAGGAGGAGGGGGAGGAAGAAAAGGAAGAGGAGGAGGAGGGGGAGGAGGAAGAGGAGGAGGAGGAAGAGGAGGAGGAAGAGGAAGAGGAGGAGGAGGAGGAAGAGGAGGAGGAGGAAGAGAAGGAAGAGGGGGAGGAGGGGGAGGAGGAAGGAGGAGGAGGAGGAAAAGGAGGAGGAGGAGGAGGAAGAGGGGGAGGAGGAAGAGGAGGAGGAGGAGGAAAAGGAGGAAAAGGAGGAGGAGGAGGAGGAAGATTGTAGAAGAAATGAGTTTCCAGCCTTGAAGGATAAAATGTTTTCAGCAGCTCTACTTCTTCTGTCTCTGAAGAATTATGGGTCTCTCTCTGAGGGGGGGGGGGGGGGTCTTTGGGGGGGTCCTCTCTGAGGGGGGGTCTTTGGGGGTGTCCTCTCTGAGGGGGGTCTTTGGGGGTGTCCTCTCTGAGGGGGGGGTCTTTGGGGGTGTCCTCTCTGAGGGGGGGGGTCTTTGGGGGGGGTCCTCTCTGGTTTCAGGGTTAATCTGTTTCCCAAAAGGAAGAAATTTCAGTTTCACAACAAAATGAGATGAACTCACCGACAGCCGTAACATTATGTCCACTGATTAACTGGTTACCATGGATTCCAGTCGGTGGGTGGGATATATCCCGTTACCATGGATACCGGTCACTGGGTGGGATATATCCCGTTACCATGGATACCGGTCACTGGGTGGGATATATCCCGTTACCATGGATTCCAGTCGGTGGGTGGGATATATCCCGTTACCATGGATACCTGTTAGATTTAAGACGAGAAGATGTGTTGTTGGTCCGATTAAAGTCAGAACAGTTTTGTTGAGTCCGTCAGAAACCTGAAAACGTTTCAAAGTCAAATCTACGACATCCAGAGAGTGCAGAAAATAAACAACGTCTACATAGAAACTGTGAGAAAATGTACAACTAAAGTAAACAACAACAAAGAATACGGGCCTTTAAAACAAAAAGGCACGATGCAAAAAAAGCTTACAGACGGGGGGGGGGGTCTGCAGTGATGCTGAGTTGACAGGAAGTGACTGATGTTTCCTCCTCAGGCGTCTCCAGCCGCTCTGGCCAAGAGTGTTCTTGCTGAAGTGCCCAACCAGGTGGTGGATTACTACAACAGCAGGGGCATCAAGCCCAAAGTGCCCAGCGAGTACCAGTCTTCCAGGCCGTTCGGCCCCTGAGAGCCCCCCCCCCCCCCCCAAAACTGAAGATGTTTACTGTATCTTGTTTTTGTTAATGTGGATGTTAAAGGTGCAACAGGCAGCATTTTACCAGGAAGACAGGAGAGGGGGTGGAGCTTTACAGGGGGTGGGGCCACCACAGAGTACAGGAATCACAGTACGGCAGCTGGGAGGGGCCAATCGGGATCCTGGAGCGGTTTGTCAGGAGCTAACGTCCACTTTGAATGTTGGACAGGATAGGACAGGATGCTTCATGTCGACTGACATCCATCTGACTTCGAAACGTTTCGCTCTCACACAAAATAATAAAGATAAAGCCGCCATCTTGAATTTTGCTAGATATGAGGATCTGGGAAGCAGAGAGGTTCATGGGAAACAGGAAGCAGTGGCGCTGCAGTTTGAATGGTGAAATGCTGACAGTAGCACCTTTAACCTCCGCTGTGCATGCAGGGCCGACTCCGGCTGAGTAGATTGTGACATTCAGGAGTGTTTTCCTCAGACGTGAAGAACACAAACACAACACTGACCAATCCAAACGCTGCTTCCCTGCAGACAGCATGACCGGCAGGAAACAGTCACTAGAGGAATGTGTTAACCCCCCAGGTTTGTTTTTATAAGAGTTTATCGAGGTTTTGCTAAATTTCGTAAAGTTCGTATGTTGTAAAAGCTTTTGGATCTCTGCCGTCAGACGTCTGCGTCCTCCACCGGCCTTCTCCAAGGCGAGGCAGATGCATGAACTGTTGTTTTGCATGCAAATCTCCATGGAGGACTTCCTGGTCCTTGTGGTTTCTGTTTGCTGGTAGTGAATAATATGAGTAATAATGACGTTTACAACGTGCCTGACGATGGTGCCGTTCGACTCTAAAGCATGTTCAAATGTAAACGAAATGTTGAGTAGGTTTAAAAGCACAAACTGAGTCTCTTCAGAGAGACTTTAGTCACTTTGTGCCACAACACCTGTCTGAAATGTCTTCACTGTCCTTTTTTTATTACCTCTTTGTCTATTCTAATCACTAAACTGATGACGTGGTTTCTGGAGTTTTCAGTGGTGCTTCCTCAAAGATTCAGGATCAGGCGTCACAACCTGTTCAAAGGTTTCCCACCAAGTGGTCCAGAGAACCTGATCCATGTGCCTGAAGAGTCCGGTCTGAGTCCGGTCTGAGGGAACTTCCCATCAGACACAAAGGAAAGAAAAAAAAGTCTTACAGGAAAAAATTAATTTTAGATGAAGCAATAAAACTTTAAATAAGAAAGAGCAGAATAATAATAACAGTAAAGTGAAAATATTCAACATAAATGAGTTTGAGTGATTGACAGCCGGACAGCGGATTCTTTCATTCAGCTTCGTTTCCTGATTAAAGTCCGGAGGAAAAATCCTGAAGTCATTTGTTGCCCTATTTTTTCCCTGGATCTTCTCTCTAACAATATTTACTGTCTTGGTTTTTTCTGTTTGTTAAGCAGAGAAAAGATGGAGGACAGGTGTTGAGTCATGTGACGTCTCGTTGTGTTTACATGCAGTATTGTGTGCAAAACAATGACAAACTGACTTAATAAAAGTTTTATCAGTAACATCAGTGCTTCAGTGTTTTGTGTCAGTGAACGCAGCACAGCTCATTGGCTAACGCTACGCCCCCCCCCTTCTGCAGCTAATAAGCTAATTAACCAGGCATGCTAATGAAAACAGCTGATGACGGACAGAGTTCATTCTGATTAATTCTCTGATTTCGTTATTATTCAAATTATTTCCAACACATGAGGAATTAGTGTGTGTGTGTGCGCTTCCTGTAAGTTGGGGAGAATCTCCCATCATCCTCTGCTCTGGAGCAGCAGCAGTAATTAAAGCGGGCTGTTTGTTCGGAGGCGTGACGTTTGGCGAAGAAGGATGAAAGGAGGTCGTTAACCCCGTCAGAAGGACAAAGGAATGATGGGAGATGTCATGTCATGGAGAGGAACACAAAGCTGCTCAGACCTGAGGAGGCGGTGCGTCTCATAATGTGTTCAAAGAATCGCAGAAGAAGAACTGAGGCGGTTTAAAGAGTCGACGGTGAGACGAAGCTCCATCA
>CM068486.1:410751-483251 GCA_034769265.1 Remorina albescens
CAGGGGTCACACACACACACAGCAGGATGTTTTGTCGTGTTGTCAGGAGTCGGATCAGGTTTGTTTCATGTTGCTGCTGCAGAGAAACATCAGGAGACCAATCTGAGCCTCCTGCTGATCTCATCCAGCCACAACATTACGGTTCAGGATCCAAATCCCCCAGATCTCAGTCCAGTCCAGCATCTGCGTGATGAGCTGGACCAACAAGTCCAGATCCACGGAGCTCCACCTTTGAGCTTCCAGGAATAAAAGGATCAGTGCAGATCCCAGAGGAGTCCAGTCCTGCAGGGTCCGGTGGTCCGGATGTTCTGGCTGATCGAACACAGACGTCACTGACTCCGATAAAAGGTTCTTTTCTTCTGACAGTTTTCAGAGACAGTCAGACAGTCGTCCTGTCGCCCTGCAGCCGTCTCACTCTCTGTGACACCGTCCTCATCCTCGCCGCCTGGCCTCCTTCAGGTTCTCATAAAGCTTCTGGAAAACTTCAGAGCTCAAACGATGACAGACGCCATCTTTAAAAATGTCTCCATGTCTCCACGTATTCAGAATCAGCTCCAAAGCCTCTAATGCTCTAAATATCTGATTGTCTTTATTCTGTCAACACGATAAACTCAGAAACACACAGGACTGATCCAGAGACTCTGATTGGCTGTGACATCACCCACCGGAGCCAATAGGAGCGTCCGATGTGGAGATGAAATGATGTCCTTCTTTACATTTTTTTATTTCCTCATTTAAAAATATTTTTATAGATAAAGTTTCTTCAGAAATGTCAAATTTAAAATTGTCCTCATGAAGGTAGGAAAACAGGCCTCTGTGTGTTTGTGTGCGTTTGTGTGTGTTTGTGTGTACTCCTGGTTGTCATGACGGTTTCGACCTCCAACCTGCTGAATCTCTGATGTTTCTGCTGTTTGACTTCAGGTGTCGTCCGTCTCGGGTGTTTGACTCGGTCGGCCGGTGAGCTGCCGTGTTCTTCCTCCTCTTTATGTGGCTCACTTTCTTCCTGTCGTCTCTGAAGTTTCAGCTGGCATCGGAAAATCCACCGAAGTTAAACGTCCATCAGCTTCAGTCCAACTTCGGTCCAGGTCTTGGATCAGATGAGATCCAGCTTCAGGGTCCAGGGTCAGGACAGCTTCGTCTTCAGGCGGGACCTCCCTGCTCTGAGAGGTTCATGGCTTCATTACTGGATCCATCAGAGACCACGAGGACCTGAATTCATCACGATCATCATTGTAATCGAGCTTCATCATCATGATCTTCATCGATTGGTCGGCCTTTAGCAGAAGAACACCTCACTCCTTCAGTGTGACTGCAGCTTCTGTCACTGTTGTGTGTCTGTATTGTGTTGATGACATGTAGCTGTCGTCTGTTAATTAGACCTTTAGAACCAAAGTTATTAGAAACATGAAAGATAGAATCCTAAAAACTGAAGTTTTCATGAGAGAGCAGGTGGAAACACAACATCTGAAGGAGGGAAGATCTGGTCTGATCTGATCTGGTCTGATCTGTTCTGGTCTGGTCTGGTCTGGTCTGGTCTGGTCTGGTCTGGTCTGATCTGGTCTGATCTGGTCTGGTCTGATCTGGTCTGGTCTGGTCTGAAGGGGTCTGGATCTAAGGGTCGGGGTTTAAAGGACTTGAGGACTAAATAAGGAAACTACAAAATAAAAGCGTCTCTCAGCCTCACTCAGGTGTTCTGGTCTCAAGCAGGCTGCTGTTCATCATGTGGTTCCTGTGGGCCCTGTGGTTCCTGTGGGGCCTGTGGTTCCTGTGGTTCCTGTGGGGCCCTGTGGGGCCCTGTGGTTCCTGTGGTTCCTGTGGGGCCCTGTGATTCCTGTGGGGCCCTGTGGTTCCTGTGGTTCCTGTGGTTCCTGTGGGGCCCTGTGATTCCTGTGGTTCCTGTGGTTCCTGTGGGGCCCTGTGATTCCTGTGGGGCCCTGTGGGGCCCTGTGGTTCCTGTGGTTCCTGTGGGGCCCTGTGATTCCTGTGGGGCCCTGTGGTTCCTGTGGTTCCTGTGGTTCCTGTGGGGCCCTGTGATTCCTGTGGGGCCCTGTGGGGCCCTGTGGTTCCTGTGGTTCCTGTGGGGCCCTGTGGTTCCTGTGGGGCCCTGTGGGGCCCTGTGGTTCCTGTGGTTCCTGTGGGGCCCTGTGATTCCTGTGGGGCCCTGTGGTTCCTGTGGTTCCTGTGGTTCCTGTGGGGCCCTGTGATTCCTGTGGGGCCCTGTGGTTCCTGTGGTTCCTGTGGGCCCTGTGGTTCCTGTGGTTCCTGTGGGGCCCTGTGGGGCCCTGTGGGGCCTCAGGCTCCACTGGGTCGGTGCAGAAACAGATGACGTGGTTGTGAGTAACCCTCCACAGCAGATTCCATTAAAACCAACAGAGCTCTAATGGAATTATAATGGTAGATATCTGCTGCTGTCAGGATCCAGACACACACAGACACACACACATACACACACACACACACACACACACACACACACACACACAGACACACACACACAGACACACACACAGACACACACATACACACACACACACACACAGACACACACACATACACACACACACACACACACACACAGACACACACATACACACACAGACACACACACAGACACACACACATACACACACACACACATACACACACACACACACACAGACACACACAGACACACACACACAGACACACACACAGACACACACAGACACACACACATACACACACACACACACAGACACACACAGACACACACAGACACACACAGACACACACACACACACACACACACACAGACACACACAGACACACACAGACACACACACACAGACACGCACAGACACACACAGACACACAGACACAGACACACACAGACACACACGGACACACACAGACACACACACACTAAGCTGAAGACAGAACAGACTGAAAGTCATCATGATCTTTAAGTGTCGGCAGATTGTGAGTCAGAAACATCTTTGAATCTTAACGAGAGTCTTAAGTATAAAAAAGTCTGAGTGTTAACGAGCTCTGATCTTAACGAGCTGATGACTGGAGTGGTACTGTCTGACAGCCATTTTGTTTTTTAGAGTCCAGGTCCGGTTTACAGACTCACTTTCCTTTCACTCGGCTGCACGAAGAGGCTTTTTTCTTCTACTCGTCTTTGCACTTTTCAAACACCTGAGCTGCTGCTGATTTCAAACATGTTCCATTCTGGAGCTGATCTCAGTGATTGTGTTGCTTCGTTCCTTCGGTCGGACTCTGATCTTCTCTCAGTGGAGTCGGAGCAGCTTCAGGTCTGAGGCTCCCCCAGTGAGTCCTCAGGACCAACAGACGGACAGAGGGGAGTGTTCCTAATGAACTCAGTGACTGTCTCTACAGGACGTGAGTCTGACTGAGGCCTTTAACCAATCAGGACGTGAGACTGACTGAGGTCTTTAACCAATCAGGACGTGAGACTGACTGAGGCCTTTAACCAATCAGGACGTGAGACTGACTGAGGCCTTTAACCAATCAGGACGTGAGACTGACTGAGGTCTTTAACCAATCAGGACATGAGTCTGACTGAGGCCTTTAACCAATCAGGACATGAGTCTGACTGAGGCCTTTAACCAATCAGGACGTGAGACTGACTGAGGCCTTTAACCAATCAGGACATGAGATCGGAGCTGAGGCCTTTAACCAATCAGGACGTGAGACTGACTGAGGTCTTTAACCAATCAGGACGTGAGTCTGACTGAGGTCTTTAACCAATCAGGACGTGAGTCTGACTGAGGTCTTTAACCAATCAGGACGTGAGTCTGACTGAGGCCTTTAACCAATCAGGATGTGAGACTGACGGAGGCCTTTAACCAATCAGGACATGAGACTGACGGAGGCCTTTAAGCCTTTAACCAATCAGGACGTGAGTCTGACTGAGGTCTTTAACCAATCAGGACGTGAGTCTGACTGAGGCCTTTAACCAATCAGGACATGAGACTGACGGAGGCCTTTAACCAATCAGGACGTGAGACTGACTGAGGTCTTTAACCAATCAGGACGTGAGACTGACTGAGGCCTTTAAGCCTTTAACCAATCAGGACGTGAGACTGACGGAGGCCTTTAACCAATCAGGACGTGAGACTGACTGAGGCTTTTAACCAATCAGGACGTGAGATCGGAGCTGAGGCGTTCGGCCACAAACAGGAAGTCCTCTGGTTTGAGGTTTTGTACCAGTGATGACTTTAACTCATCCTGATGTGGAAAACAAACACACCCTGAAAATCAGCATCCGTCATGACGACTGACAGCTGAGGCTTCTTCATTAACGTTGGGCCGTAACCATGGCAACAAGCCACACCAACGAACACGCATGGAAAAATGTGAGCATACAAAGAAAGTGACTGAGCTCATGAATAGAAACAGACACTCACACCTAATCAGAGGAGTCACAGGATACCTCATCAGAACGCCGCCGCCTCAGAGACGTCTCGCTGATTTTCATTAAAACGACAGTTTTCATTAAATCAGAATAAACTGAGCTGCAGCAGGTCGGACGGAGAATTCAGTCCAGATGTGAGCAGTTTGTTTGTTTGTCTGCTGGACCGCTGAGCTAAATGTCTGTATTTATTCTGTAATGATCCACTTCCTGTTTCATCACGATGAAGATAATCCAATCATCAGTCGGATGCATAAATCCAGCCAATCACAATGCAGAGATCTGTGACATCATCAAATGTCAGCAACATTATTTTTGTCTTTGTCTGCTGACCATCAGGGGGCGACTCCACAGACTGTATTGAAGTCTATGGGAAAATGTCCCTCCTCCTCCTTTATATTGAAGTCTATGGGAAAATGTCCCTCCTCCTCCTTTATATTGAAGTCTATGGGAAAATGTCCCTCCTGCCTTATATTGAAGTCTATGGGAAAATGTCCCTCCTCCTCCTCCTTTATATTGAAGTCTATGGGAAAATGTCCCTCCTCCTCCTCCTTTATATTGAAGTCTATGGGAAAATGTCCCTCCTTCTCCTTTATATTGAAGTCTATGGGAAAATGTCCCTCCTCCTTTATATTGAAGTCTATGGGAAAATGTCCCTCCTCCTCCCTGGTATAGAAGTCTAAAGTGCAGAGAAGGTAGACACTCTACCATCTCTCGCTCTGCCCCCCCCCCCACTCCTAATTACTGAGCTGCACAGTTCTTCTTCTTCTTCTCTTCCTGTCATCCTATCTGCAGTGAAAAATAGCTTTAATCTCTCAGCCTCACACTTTTCTCCACAGACTGGCAGCTGGTTTAATCCCGCCCCCCCCCCACCATAGGCAGTATATTGGACCTGTAGTAAATTGGCTGTAATGGTCTCTGGGTGATGAGCTTGTGTTTCTGTGTGAGTGTTTGTACATCCTGTAGTGGACCAAACCTGGCCCCTCCTCACAGGACCAGACCTGGTTTTAGGCTAAAGTCCAGGTTCAGGGACAGAGGACCCAGTATAAAGTCCTGGAGTCTGAGGAGAGGATCTCGCTGTTGAATTTCATTTGGACCAAAATCATAAAAAAGACTTTTATTTCTGCCCGTTTTGTTGATGAAGGTTTATCAGCGCTGAGTTTATCTTCTGAAAATGCTTCGTGAACTCCAATTTAAAACGCTGGAATGATCAAATTATTATTAGCAGCTGAGGAAAAAGCACAGATGCACTTTTTGAATAATTTTCTCTCTCAGCAAATAATACGCATCTCAGTTAACAGGATGCCATGTCCATGTGTGTGTGTTAATCTCTCATTAGCGGTCTCACTGGGCTCAGCTCAGTGTGTGAGAATCATATTATGATAATTTGAGCCCAAACACAAACAAAGTTTTATCACATTGAAACACAGAAACCAGCAGCTCCACCATCTAAATCCTGCTTCATGTTAGTCCACGTTAATTCAGACACACTCACACACACACACGTTATGCAGCAGAGTTAAACATTATAATATTTGGTCTTTCCAACATTGATAATGATGAAGAGTTGAAAATAAACACAGAACAATATGAACGTTCTCCCATCATGCACCACAGTGTGTGTGTGTGTCGATGTGAACTGGAGGAAGCTGAAAAGATAAAATGATCCCAGAAATCAGATCTTAGAAAAAGATGGCACAGTAAAACATGTCGCCGTGTTGTGTTCAGGGCCCAAGCGGCTCTGGGGATAAAAGAGTTCTTGTTTTTTCTGTGATTCGAGTCGACAGAAGCAGCTTTGTGTTTAGTCCTGAAGTGGAAAGTCTCACAGCTCTTCAGTGACTGAACTCCGACTCACCGGAGGCTCAGACAGGAAAAGTGTCTCTGCAGGCGTCTCCGTCTGTCCTGGCTGTAGAAACCTCAGCAGGGTCTTCTGGGATACATCCACACAGGAGACCATATTATAACTGAAACAGTAGAAGAAGAGTTCCTAACTAATGGGGTAAATGGTGAAGGGACTTCTGGGAGATGATGACCACACCTCAGTCTTTGATGAGGTGATGAGGATGATGATGGATCTGTTGGGATTATTTTTTCTGGTAATGAGCTCTGAGAGTCTTCAAGACTGACGATGTTTAATTCATTTCTCTGGGGACTGAGAGACTCTTTCTCTGCCTGCCAATCACACGGCTGGGATCAGAGAGAGGGCGGAGCCCGGGGGAGCAACAGAAGGATCGGGTGATGATCGGATTCTGGAGGTCAGAGGTCATCCTGACAACAGTTGGTCTCCAGAGTGTGAATACGAATCAGACGCCAATAAAGTTTCTACTGATGTCGACAGTGAAAGAAAACTGGTTGTTATTTATTTTAGAGTCAGACAGGAAATAGCTGTCTGTAAGCTGATTGGCTGACCTCATCCAGACAGGTGTTTCCTGTCTGAAGATCTAAAATCAGATGCTGCCTGAGGAAGAAGATGAAGATGAGGAACTGGCACCAAAATAAAGTTTGCAGCTGAACAAACAGACGCTTTGTGCCACTCAGAAAACAAACAACTCAGATAAATCTGAAGCGGATAATAAACCAAAAGTATGTTCTATGGAAGCCCAGAGAGAACATTTATGTTTTTCTTTGTGAATGAAAAAAATTTACAAACACAATTAAAAAGTTTAGTTCACAGGTTTGAGTAGTTAGTCGGCTCCTCAGGAGGAAAAACAACTCTTATCGTTTCAATTCCAACCGAGCTAAAGAGCTGCTTTCTCTTCCACTTCGAACTCATCCAGAGTTTTGCTGATCTGGACCTGGATTCTGTACTTGAACTGTCAGCAGAGTGATGAGATCTTTCCTCTGATAGCTGGAGGAGAAACAAACAGACCGACTGTTTCTGCAAAATGTCAAAATATTTAATGAACTCTGGTTCTGTTCTCTTGATATGAACCTATTTTTTCAGTGTTTGAGGCCCCTGGAGGCCCCTCAGAGCTCAAACCTCCAAGAGTGCAAAATCAAAGAAGAAAATCAAATCAAATTTATTTCTCCAAATTATAAAGTTCCATCAAGGCTCTTCACACAGAGCAGGTCCAGACCGAAATCTGTATGGAGCTGTTAGAGAGACGGGGGGGGGGGGGGGGGGACTGTGACTGTACGTGAATACGATGTAAACACAACAGGAAGTGATGGATGACGGCAGGAAAAAAGCAGGAAGAGGAGGAGTCCTCCATCTTCTTGGCGATGAGCTGAGCATCTCAGGAGGACGCCGGGGAGACGGACGAAGACCTGAGGACATCATCACATGCTTTTTGGACTTTTACTTTGAAAGGGTGAGCAGACACACCCTGTGGATCCCTGATGTCTCCACATCCTCCTCTGTAACATCCCATAATGCCGCGATGCAGGATGGAAATTCATCAGCATAATGAGATTTCACTGGTTACCACGGCAACCGATTCCATAAAACCCTAATGTGTTTTTTCTCCTCAGGTGGTCATCCACACACACACACACACACACACAAGAATGTGTGTAAGTATTTTTATATCCTGCTCTAATGGGTAATAAGCTTGGTGAGTGTGTGTGTATTCAGCCTCTGATCTGCTAACACAGCAAAGTGGTTACACAAAGAAAGACACACAAAACTCACAACATCTCACACACTAAGAAGAGTCTGTCACTCTTCATGATGAAGATGGTTTGTACAGGAAGTGAAGTTAGAGAGCATAAACCATTGTGTGTGTGTTTGTGTGTGTGTGTGTGTGTGTGTGTGTGTGTGTGTCCGTGTCCCTCCATGAACTTGGTTGTGCAGCAAAAGGTCTGATTGACGTCTGTTTCTGTAACGTCCTGACACACTGAGACAGTTTTGTCCTCTCGGGGTCCATCACATCCAGGACACGCCCCCTGTGACCTCACCACTGATCACAGACCACATCAACAAGACCACCAAGACCACCAGGACCACCAGGACCACCAGGACCACATCAACAAGACCATGCTGGTTTTTATTTTCACCAGTTCTCTGTCGGGGGGGGGGCAGATCCCAGCAGACCTCAGGGAGGGCGGGGTCACCTGGACAGAACCGCTCACACTGGGGCCTTAGACGCCCTTTAATCTTCACCTTAAAGTTTCCTTAAAAGTATTTAAGGTTTTCTCTTCATCTTAAGGAATCACTTAAAATCTACTAAACTGTCGCACAGAAGACCTTAGAGACCAAAGTGAGGGAGAAATGACACATGACCTCTGGTTGGGGTAATGAAGGGGTATTGATGGAAAAAAAATCGACGGTCTCCATGGCAACAGTATAATTTTACTGCTGTAGAAATTCTGTCACTGTTAAAAATGACTTTTCATTCCTTAACTAAGGGAAACCTTTGAGCTAAGGAGAAGTGAATCCTTAATACGGATTCCTGGACACGCTCGGTGTGTGACGGACAAACCGAAGCCTCGTCAGTCTTGGTTGATGTCCAGAGCTGCACGGCGGCAGCAGCAACAATCTGCTGAGTTTACAGTCCAGATCGAACCGGCTGAGAGCGAGTCGGCGTCCTGCACGAGAAAAGGCTCATCATTAACTGCTTCTATTTCTGGTCCGTTTTCACAGCTCTTGTTGTTGTCGAGAGAAAAAATCGCTGAAAACAGCAGGAGAGGATTAACACAAACACACACGTGTTCAACAAGAACTCAAACAAACACAGAGAAGCTCCCATGAGCCTTTGCTGCGGCGGAGGGGGAAACTCACCGATCTTAACCAGGTTTGTTTTCAGGAAGACGTTCTTGGCCTTCAGGTCTCTGTTCGAGCTTGATTGATTAATTGATCATGTGATTCGTACACACACTGAATCTGTCTGGATCCAGTTCATTGCACCGATTGAACAGATGACCTTTGACCTCAAGACTGCCTGTATGGTCCTGAGGAAGGAAATAAAGCTGATTACTCAGATTCTCCCCAAAGTGTGAAAGAGAAAGCTCAGGAACTTCAGGATGCAGAGGCAGCAATGTGTGTTTCCATGGCGACCGTATCCCCCCACATGTCATGTATGTAATGAAGACTGAGTCGAAACTGGACGAGCCAATCGGTGACCTGAGTTTCAGGGAGGCTCCGCCCAGATCATCTAACCGCCTTCAGCCACAGTCCAGATCCCAAAGACCAGGTCTAACAAAGTCCTGTTGATCCCTGACCACACTTCGCTGGTTTTCATTTTCAACACAAACTTCCTCTAACTGTCAATCTTTCATCTGAATCAATCAGTTTTAATTTGAGGTTTTTGATATCAGAGCAGCTTGTCAGAGTGGTTCTGTCCCATTTTACTGTTTTTAAACCAACATCATTATAAACTTTTTACATTAATACACAAAGATTCATGTCTTCATTGACCATAAAACAGGGACATTAAAAGGTCCACGCCTCATATTTTTATCAAAAGGTTTATATTTCATAGTAAAGGTCCATAATTTCACTTGTTTATTCATGGCTTTCATTTTGAAGGGTCGGCGTCCATCAGAAGACATATTTGTGGTTTAATAACCAAAAACCGTCTCAGTGCAGTTTCAGATCTCTCTCAGGCTTCTCTCTGGAGCTCAGGAACAACAGGGACCAGAGAAACCAGATCCTGAATGGTCGGATGGTGGGGCCAGGTGGGCGGGGCTTCCAGAAGCCCCGACGGCCGGTTTGAACACTGAAGACAGCGACACGACGCTTCATCTGAGGTCTGCCGCTGATCATGTTCACAACCATCTGATCCTCCTAATCTCTGATTTTACATCAGACTGATTCTTATACCAGAAAACAGTTAGAACAGCATGTGAGGATGAAGATAAAGTCCTCCTCCTCCTCTTCCCTCTTGTTTGCTTCAACAGATCTGACTGTTCAGTTGTGTTTAATAAGCTGCAGTGAAAGCCCAGAGCCCTCCACAGCTCTGCAGGGGATTGTGGGTAATGATGTGAGTATAAACAATAGCTCAAAGCGTGTGTGCTTCATCTTTTTAAATGTTCTATAACGAGTCCTGCTGCCGGTGTGAGCTCATACTGGACGAACTGGGCTGAAGACAGACTCCAGTTTCCACAGAGACAGAGGGTGGGGGGCGGGGGGGCGGGGGAGCCAGAGATAATGGGGGAGGGGGGGGGTCTCCTCCAGATGATGTGTTGGAGAAGAAACATCACAAGGGAGAGATGAAGGCAAAAATTCATTAGTGGAGAGACTGAAGACAGGAAGTACCTGCTATAATCAAGACTGGGGGATGGGGTAGTGGTGGTGGTGGTGGTGGTGGTCGGGTGGGGGGGGCGTAATCCAGTTTGATGGTGTTTCTTCATGTTCAGCAGCTCAGGATGTTCGAGGAGATGAAGAATCATTGAGCTTCCACTTCTACCTGCAGAAAAGGTTCCTTCAGTCTCCAGTAGATCTTCTACAGGTCCTCTAGTTCTTTGAGTCCTCTTTGACTCCTTTGAGTCCTCTTTTTAGTTCTTTGAGTCCTCTTTGGGTCCTCTGAGTCGTCTTTGAGTCCTCTTTGAGTCTTCTGTCTGGTGCTTGTTGACATTTGAGTGTCACTGAGTATCAGGCAAGTAACTGAGGTTGTTATCAGATCATTTATTGTGAAAAACTACAGCAGACTTCCTGTTGAATGTCTCGCCCAGAAGGATCTCCTTCGGCTCCTTCCTGCATTTGGAGGAAAAGAGTCCAGAAACAGATTTTAGTTCATGAGTCGTCCCTGTGAGGGAGCAGCTCTTCACACCGGCCCACAGTCCGTCAGCAGGATTCTGGTGAATTTGGGTCACCGTCCCTCCGTTGCTTCGCTGTGATCTGGGGTTTCTCCTTCCTGGCACGAAGCTCCTCCTGGTCCGGCGCCGGCTCTCTGTTGCTATGCAACTACAGCGAAGTCTGTCTGAGCTGTGACACCCAGATTAAAGCCGAGTGTCTGATTAGGGTCAGATCCGTCAGGACCACCGAGGTCTGAAGGAGTCCCCCCACCGGGCCCGGAGACGGGTGGGGGCAGGAGACACAACGGTCCCAACTTTACCTTGGTTGTCATGGTTACAATAATAAACATCCCCGTGGACAGGGAGAGAAAAAACATCATAAACTTCACCAACGTCCTCGCCGTCACCTGGCCTCCTCCTCTTTACCACGCCCACTAAGTGTCACCTAGCAACACAATGTCGCCATCGTTCCAGATAAGCTGCTGAGGTCGTCATGAGGCGGAGCCAGAAAACGATGCATTCAGAGAGAAACGGACCAGGAAGGAGGGGAGGGGTTAGGGGCGGGGCTACTGTGTGACTGACAGACTGGACCACCCAATCAGGGTCAGTACAGAGCGGGTCAGATCCACCTTCTCCTCCTAATCTGGTTTCCACTGGTTTCTAAAAACCAGGATGTTTTTTCTGGTTCTTCAGGATGAAGAAGCGTTGGAGAATCCTCCAGGACGTCACGAGGCTCCTTTTAGAACCATCAGCGCTCTGGAGCTGTCAGTTTACTGCTGCCGTTTTCAATAAACACCCCAAACAGAAATTCCCACAACATGCACACACACACACATACACACACACACATAAAGCACACACACACACACACACACACACTGAGCTGAGCAGAGATTAGTGTTTCAGCGTTTCAGTTCAAAGGGATTCAGAAGAACTCTGTGTGTGTGTTTGTGTACATGTGTGTGTGTGTGTGTGTTTGTGTACATGTGTGTGTGTGTGTATGTGTGCTTTATGATGCTTTGCTGCCACCTAGTGAGGTTTTGGGAAACTCTCTCTGGATCCTGTTCAGTCCTCCAGACCTGGACTCAGTGTGTTGAGGTTTTGGATTTTCAGGTCTGTGGCTGCAGCTCTGTGTAACTGTCAGAGGTCAGAGGTCAGAGGTCAGAGGTCAGAGGTCAGGTGAAACAGAGAAAAGGTTTCAGTTTGGAGGTTCTGAGGGACTGATTCAAACAGAACGTTGTGGTTTCTAACTTTAGCTGTTCTTTAGTCCTCCCATGTTTGTGAATGTGAACATGAACAGTGTGATGTTTGTGTAGGTGTTGTGTAGTACAGTCAGGGTGAGAAAACACATCAGCATCACACGTCACGGAAATATGTGTGAAAAACTACAACGTGAAAAAAGTGTTAAAGATATAGAAGCATTTTTTTAACTAACTTTCTTAGTTTGAATTATTTTTTTTATTGTGATTAATCTGCTCTGCGTTGTTTAAAGGACACAAACAGCTGATTCATAAAAACAGGAAGTCAGCAGTGAGCTTCTCTCCGTCTGCAGCCTTCGTGTCCTGAACCAGAACCTCCCTGCATAAAGATCGCTTAGCAACCAGGGTACCGCCTCCAAGGGGTGGGGCCTGTCCTGACTCCACCTCCTGAAACCTGGACTTCCTGTCAGCTCACCTCAGGATTGATCAGAATGTTCTTTGTGTGTTGTTTTGTTGTGGTACGAGCGAACACAAAGTGGACCTGAAGTGTCTTCGGTGTTTCTGTGCAGGAAGAACGTGTTCTCTTCTTTTTGAAAGTTCTTTTCTGTCCTGGAAACGGATCCAGATTTCCTCTTTTTCACTTTGTTTGTTGTTTACTCTCCTCTCAGGTTCGACCCCAGCCGGCGGTCAGAACTGACGTGTTGTTGTGAGTGTAAGTTTGTGTTGACTCTGAGAGTTGTGTTGAGTTTAGCTCCCTTTCAGTTCTGTTTCGACATTTGTGTGAGTCTGTTGTGTGTCCGTTCTAGATAATTAAAGTAACAAGAATGAAAATGTAAAGGTCATTTTAAACGTCTCACCTGAGGTCACGAGGACAAAACGTTAATGACGTTAATCGGCTGCTCGTTGGCGGTTTTTTGAGTATCGTGTGTTCTCGCGATAGAAGCGTTTTAAACGAAGCAGTTTGTGAAATAAACAGGTTTACAAAGATGTTTGTTGTTTACCTGAGGAGGAACAGACAGAGCCACACCCCCCAGAAACACAAACACCTGTCCCACACTGCACTGTGGGGGCGTGGCCTAGTGAAGGGACATGAACTGTTCAGTGAGTCATCATGTTAAACCTGAACATTAAAAATGAGGGTTTTGTTGAATGTCACAGAGAATAAAAATCTTAAATCTCTGCTCAATCTGATAACCAAGTTTTTATTTACTTGTTTACAAAACAATCCAGAAGGTAAAATGTAATCTGCTGTTCTTTAATTGAAAGGCAGTGAAACTGGTTTCTTTATTTAGATGTTGTTGTATTTTTTCGTATGAAGACTCAAACGGAGCAGAGCAGCTGTGCTCGACCTCAGACGTGTACCGATACGTATCATTACATCCACGCTGTGGACTCGGCAGGTCGTTCAGGTCTGATAAAATGTGGAGGCAGCCGTCCCCAGAGAGCGAGCCATGACTCATACTTCCCGTTCTGTCTGTCCAGTCCGTTAGACAAAAACACTGCGTGGACATCGAGGAAGTCTGTTTCAGCTCAGTAAACATCTGTGAGGCCACAAACTGGCATTCAGAAATATCCAACAACACTGTCGAACACAAAAACGAACAAAGATGGAACCTGTTACTCCTGAAAGACGACAGAAAAATCACACTAACTACACTTCACCTGCACAGATCAGCCATAACGTTATGACCACCGGTTACCGTGGATACCTGCCAGTGGGCGGGGTCTATCAGGCAGCAGGTGGGCAGAATGTTAACTGTTAAAATATCCGTTACAAGCTGTCATGATTTAATAATCTGTATTATTTGAACGTTTTTATTGAATTTCTGTTTGATATATTTGAATATCTTCTTTGATTTTCTGCTGCTGACAGTTTGTTGTGTTGTGATTGTGATCAGTTGTAGCTTGTGTGTTATTTGAGTGTTGTGTTATGAAAGAATCATCTGATTTGGTGCAATGAGCCTTTAATTTACAACATGCAACAGATCACACATTGTAGTTTAAACAAACCTTAAAAAAATGTAAAAAACAACACAATCATGTGAGCTCTTTGTGATGTGACAACAGAGTGGACATCTGAAAATAGGTCAAACTAAATCACTTCGTTTCTCCTCCTTCTGTCAAACAGCCGCCTCACGTAATGATCTGCACTTCAACACAACGTTAAGGCACTTTGGAAAACATCTACACAACCTAAACCATCAGACAGTCTGAGTCCACTGGGCCTGATCCAGAACTGATCCTGATCCACAATCTGGGCCACAAACCTCATGAAACCGACAAGTAAGTCACTGAGGAGGAAGTTTAAAGTTCCCCACAGCAGCCCACTAAAGACAAACAGCAGAACAAGAAAATAAAAATAAAATAAAATAAAGACAAACAGCAGAACAAAAAAATAAAAATAAAAACAAACAGCAGAACAAAAAAATAAAAAGAAAAACAAACAGCAGAACAAAAAAATAAAAATAAAGACAAACAGCAGAGCAAAAAAATAAAAATAAAAACAAACAGCAGAACAAAAAAATAAAAATAAAAACAAACAGCAGAACAAGAAAATAAAAATAAAGACAAACAGCAGAGCAAAAAAATAAAAATAAAAACAAACAGCAGAACAAGAAAATAAAAATAAAAACAAATAGCAGAACAAGAAAATAAAAATAAAAACAAATAGCAGAACAAGAAAATAAAAATAAAATAAAATAAAGACAAACAGCAGAACAAAAAAATAAAAACAAACAGCAGAACAAGAAAATAAAAATAAAAACAAATAGCAGAACAAGAAAATAAAAATAAAAGAAAATAAAGACAAACAGCAGAACAAGAAAATAAAAATAAAAACAAACAGCAGAACAAAAAATAAATCGTCATCTTTGATTGAACCTGAATTTGGGAGTAAATCCCCTTTTTGTTGCCATTCGAGCTGCACAATTACTCCAAATATAATAATATTTTGACAGAAGTGTCCAAGCATGACTCTGCTGATTGTTAATTTTATTGAAATCTATGGGAAATTGAGGATTCTTTGGCCCAAGCCCCAGATAAAAACCCCATCCTCATCATTTCCTGCAAAAATCAAATTAAAATCATTCCAACTGAAATCCCGATATCTGCCAAAATAATCCCAGAGTTCTGGATCAGATTCTTCATGTAGCTTCATGTTCCATGAGGTTCCATTCAGGATCTGGACGGATCAGCTGTGTCCCAGTCCAGGTCTATGAAGGCCAAACCCAAAGAACCTGTCATCTATAGATAATTTAATGTTGAGTCTTTTTGGGTATTTGGTGCCTTTAATAGACAGATTGAACTGAACTGGGACAGCTGGACCTGGATCAGGTCTTTAAAAGCCACCAAACTGCAGACCAGTGAGCAGCATCCTGTGTCTCCCAGTGGACACCAATCAGTGATGTAAACAATGTGACCTGGAGCCAGACTGACCGACTCATTCTGGCTCCAGGCTCAGAAACTAAAGATGCACCAATCAAAATGATCCAAAGACAAAAGTGAGCTGAAGACTGAGCTGCTGTTGATGACGATGATGAAAAAAAAAACCTTTATCAAAAGTTCAACCACAGAAATAGAAAAATCTAGAACCACATCAAAGCTAAACTGAAACTGAGGAGAACGTCGAGTGTGTGCAGTTCAGGTGGGCTCACCGATCAGCTGTGATGGAGTCAACATTCAGGACAGGACCCGACACGCTGAGGGGACCTGAGCCGCCTCTGATCAACGCCAATCCAACATGGCGGTCCTACAGAACTCTGTGGACTATGACATCATCCACTGGAGCCAATAGGAGTGTCCGATGGAGAGACGTGACGTGGTTTTGCTTTTTATCTCACCTACCAGCTGATCGATATGAACTGACTGATTGGACTCTAAGATGATTGTTAGAAAATGATGCGTTCAATGACAAATAAAATTTAGGACCTAAAACTGGACAATAAAGAATAATCACCTATATTCTTTTTATCAGAGCAGCAGTGAACCTGTCGGTGTGTCGGGGCCTCGAAGGCAGCACCAGAAAACCAGACAATCCATTTTATCATCCAACTCCTACAATGTCAAAGTGAAACGTTCAGGTTTAATCCAATTAGACACTAATCGTTCATTCTGCTTCAGAAGAAACGTAAAGTCTGAAGCAGCACAGTGACATTTTTGGCATCTGATGCAGTTAGGCAGAATTCAGCTTCACACCGTCAAGAAAACAGGAAACGGCAGGAAAGTTTCACACTAAACCACAAAAAGAACTTCTGCTTCAGCACCAGAGAAGTGACGTTTAATTCTACAAACATTTCTCGGAGAAATAATTCCTGATTGAGGTCAAATCTCCTTCAACCCAAATGGTCGAAACTAAACTGCAAGAAATTTCACTGAAAGAATATCTGTGCATGCTACCGTTGGCTAGTTTGAGTTATTTCAGTTCATAATAATTCCTCCTCATTAAAAATAATCTGCTTCTTAAACAAAGAACGAATCCGATATTGTCAATAAAAATGCTAACACAGAATTAAATGTGACACATTCCTGAAGGGAAAATAATTTCATAGTTAAAATGTTTTACTTTGTTCAGCCAAAAGGTTTTTATAAAGCTACTTTAGCCTGGACAGTTCATGTCCGCTGCTATTTCAAGCTGTGAGTTACGTTCATGAAAACAACATTTTATGGAGTTAAACGACTAATGAAATATGACAGAGTTAGCTTGTTTTAAAATGAGCAGAACAGATCAACAAAGTTTATTGTTAGCTAATGAAGGTTAACAACATTAGCTGGATGATCTTATTTCAGCTGATTAGCTGATATTTGATCAACTCTGATCAGTTCAGTTGGTTTTATTTTCTGGTTTAATCAGTTTTATAAAAGTTTGTGCTTCAACAATTAGTCTGTGAAGTTTCTGAGGACATTCATGACGTACGTGTTTGTTAGTTTTAAACTTCGCATCTGCGATAATTTAGTTTGATCAGAAATGTTTGTAGAACTAAAAACACAAAGTAAATTTAATCCACTTCACAAAACTAATGTTTTATTCATTGGACTTCAGTTTAGTGGTCCAGATTCACTGATTGGTCAGAAAACTACGGAGCCGCGGTCACATGATGTGGAAATACAGGCACACATTTTAATTAAGAAATGTTAAAAAGTCATAGAAGATGGTTTGATCAGTTTAACGGGTATGTAATTTGTTAATGAACCTCTAAACTCACAAAATGAAAGCACAGATTAATAATCAAAGTGAAACATGCACGAGAAAGTCCAGAACGGGATTTTCAGATATATTTTGTGCTTCAACAGTTTAAAAAAGTCAACATGCAGTGACTTCTTTATTTAAGTGCAACATTAACGATATTTTTGTCTTTCTGTTATTAGTCTGTGTTTTCACTTGGCGGGTTTGACAGTTAAACAAAAATATGAATTTATTCAGCCATGAACTATAAATATTAAATCTATACATCATTATCATCTTTGATCGTATTGGTTTGATTTAACTTCATAAATCCGTGTTTAGTTTATTTTTCATCTGCGTTAAATTCTAATAAACCAATTTATAGATTTGTTCATTTGTTCACATGTTTTATTGACCTACATGAAATGAGTTTGTTTTATAACAGCACATTTTATTTCGATGTGGACGTTATATTAATCTCTGTTTATAGAGATATTTTTAAAATTCAAACCAGTTTCATGTTTTTGAATTGGACAGCACAAATATTCATCTTTCCATGAAACCTCCATGTTTTCATGAGTAATATCTGTAATTTCCACATCAGTAATTGTTGGATGATTTGACCCGACAGGCTCCGTAGAAACTCTGATTGAGACGCTGCTGTTTCTCTGTGCTTTCTGAGTCTGTGACGGAGACACTGAGTTTAACTTCAGTTGTTTTTAAAGCACCAAGGTCGGCCTGTTGTGGAGAAGGTGAGATAAAGGCAGCGTCCTCTGAAAGTCAAATAAAGAGGCTGTTTTCTAAACTCTGGAGAGTTAATGGGAGTTCCTGTCCCGCCCACAGAGAGGAAGTTTAGTTCCCTTCAGGGGAAGTTATGCCTCAAATCGATGGCACGTTCTTTCATTTGAAACAGCAGTGAACTCACTGACTGAAGGAGAGAACTGGACTTTTGTTATCGTCAGCAGACTCAAACCAACAGTGTTTCTGAACATTACAGATATAAAGCTGTTCATAGTTTTCTGAAGGGTCTGAAGTGAGCTGAGCTCAGGCCTTTTGGGCCGATGTTACTAAAACTAAAGGTCAGAGTGCATCTTTGGGGACTACTTTCTGTGGCGGATGAAACCACAGGTGTTTGTATCATCACCAAGCTTAGCTTCCCTTCTTTGTGGTTTTTGTGTGTTTGTGCTGCTAGCATGCTAAAGTTTTCTTTTTCATGGTGTCAATTCACATCCAGTTTTAGCATGCGGATGTTTTTTAGACCTGCGACCCAGAAACGGAGAAGCGGTTGAAGATGAATGAATGAATGAATGAATGTTTTTCAGTGATAGCCCCTGAGTAATGTTTAACATGCCAACAAGGCATGCGAGCTTGGTAATGTTTGTTAGCACACCAGGTGATGACAACGAGGCTGTCTCAGTTCACATCCTTCCCGTAGCACTGACCTACACGCAAATATCTGAGTGTGCTAACAAAAATTAGCATAGCAGGCTAACAGGGCTGTGCATCATTTTATGGGATTTTAAAAAGAGCGGAATCTGTTTTTACTAAACTTGAGGAATCTTCAAAGTAGAATCAAAAGGTTGGAGTGATGGAATCAAACAAATCAAGTTTGACAACAGAGCAGCGACCTCGGAGGGTTTGGAGGGAAATCAGCAGGAATGTTTATGGCACACAACAGGAAGAGGGCGCTGTTCTTTTAAAGCTAACACACGTTAAACACCTTCAACTGGCTGACGGCGAAAAACCTATGGACTGTTTTCAGAGCTGAAGCAGCAGGAATGATGGGACATGTAGTTGCACCGCGCTGTCATTGGTTGGTTAAAATGTGACACGAAGTATCTTTAACATGAGATTCAATACAGAATAAACACATTTGACTGAGTGATGATGTGACGACCGTCCCTCCCCTCAGGACGTTACCATGACGAGCAGCTGAGGATGTCTGAAGATTGTTGAATCGACGGCTGGTCCTGGATCAGCTCTTCTGAGACCTCGGCATTGTGAGTTATAATCCAATCAGATTTCATTATCGGTGGTTGGTAGGCAGAAATTTGACCAGGACACAGAAAACTGCCAACACAGCCATTGAGTTCCTTCAGGAGGGGACGCTGCTTTATACTGCTGCACCTGAGGGGGGGGGGGGGGGCAGGAAGGAAAGGAGAAGGGGGGGCAGAGAGAATTCAGAATTCAGTCACATTCACAGAGTAGGACCTCTGGGGGGGGTTGGAGCCCTGTCTATACTCATCTGACTCAGTTCCTGTTGGGACACTCTCCAAATTCTCTGGACTCAGAATCCTTGGGGGGGGGGAACCTTCAGTCCACCATAACCTACCAGCCCCGCCTGCTGCCCTTTCCTAACCCTAACCCTGGACTCACTGTGGTGTAGCACTGCCCCCCCCGATAAAGCAGGGGGGGCTGCTGATGGTCACAGACACAAGACTGGGAGTGTATTAACCTCATGAAAAGTACACACATCTTGTGTTGGAGACACACAAAAGGAGGGTCAGACTCCGTTCAGGAAAATTATTTCTGTCATGTGGATCTGAGTCACATGTCCAACTTTCATCAAACACAGTTGGTTCAGTGTTTCCTGAACTTTAGCATGTTAGCATTCCTGTCACTGACACAGGCAGACTGTGTCCATCTATAAAATCAGTGTTACCGGTCTGATGAGGACCGCAGGTCACGCTGTAAGACGTCCACAAACTAACGGCCATCAGGAACGTCGTGATGAACCCAAAAACCTGAAAACAAACACAACAGAGTCCGTGTTGACATCAACAACAGGATTCATTTTAGACTGATGTGGGGTTTCTGTGGGACCGAGACTTCCTGTGTAATCAGAGGCAGGAAGGATGGGCTGAGGCCGGTCCACTCTGCAGCTGGGACAGGTTCCTGACTGAAAACTGATCCTGGTCCTGAACAGGTCACATTTGTTCAGGATCAAAACAGACCACACACTGCTCTGTTGTCCTCTAAATGGGAGAGTCATTTACCAGAAACTCTTCAGGAAATGTTTACTGAGCTGATAAATCAGGGAGGAGGAGGGACATTTTCCCATAGACTTCAATATAAGGGAGGAGGCTCACAGATGGTCTGAGGTGTAAACGTACCGTTGCGGCCACCAGTGCAGAAACTCCTTCGCTCCTCACGGCGGCCATGATGGAGGCGATGAGGATGAGGATGGTGCCGACGGAGTAATGAAAGAACTCCTGAAATGGACAGCGTTCATCAGCAGGGGATCACGAACGCTCCCAGAATTCAATTCAGAAGAAGATTCACAGATCATTTTTAGTTTGTGGCGTCCATTTGATATTTGGAAGATCGTTTAATATTTGTAGAAGGTTTTTTTTTTATTCTCAGGTTAAACGTTATCACACAAAGTGTTGATTGATCACAGAATTAATATTGAAACGATTCTACCTCCATCTACTGGAGCTGATCTGAAGTTTCTGTCTTTATCTGATCAGGAGTTCTGCTCATTAATGATGAAAAATCAGCTCCAAATATCTGATTGTCTTTATTCTGTCAACACCTGATCCAGAGACACTCTGATTGGCTGTGACATCACCCACCGGAGCCAATAGGAGCGTCCGATGTGGAGACGTGACTCTAGACGTCTCTATCACAGATAATTATCCTGAAAATGCCAGCCTGGTCTTCAACAACACAGTTTGAAGAGGATCAGACGAGGCAGAGATTCCTCCATGCTTCCTCCTTTCCTTCCTAAACTAAAGGTGTCCAGCTCCGGTCCTGCACGTTTAAGATGAGCGGCTCCTGATCAGACCTCAGCAGAGCGTGATGACCAGCTGATCATTTGAATCAGGCGTGTTGGAGCTCTCCAGGACCGGAGCCGGAGACCTCTGCTCCTGCTGTGTCACATCGGAGATCTGACAGTCAGATCAGCAGGCGTTCAGAAGAAACGGTGTCAGGCGGACGTTTCCTGCTCACCGTCAGCGGCCAGTTGATGCACGGCATCTTCGCCTGCAGCCTGAACAGGTGCATGAGGAAGAAGATGAGGAGGGCGATCAGAAACCACAGCGACACCACCTCGAAGTACTGGAAGACGGCCCAGCTGGGCCAGCCCCGGACACAGTGGACACACAGGAAGACGATGAGCAGGGCGAGCTGGGACAGAGACACACAGTGTTAGAGGACTGCTGATGAATCCGTGTGCGTTTCTGTAGTGAGCGTCGGGAGAACAGTGTGTTTGTGGTTATAATCAGGAGGAGGGACATTTTCCCATAGACTTCAACAACGGACCATTCACTGCTGATTACCAACAGACAGACGAACAAACGGACAAAAGCAGCAAATGTATGTGTTCAGAAATGATCACTCTTTATGGATAAACACCATTCAGATTAAAGAGTCAGAAATTCAACTGCACAACAACAACAACAACAACAACAACAACAACAACAACAACAACAACAACAACAACAACAGCAGACTCACCATCTGTCCGATCTTCAGCAGTCCGGGGATGGTCCGGCTGTAGCCGGTGTTCAGGGAGAACCCGTCCCCGGCCGTCCGGGTCCGGGTGGTGGTCGTGGTGCCGATGACAGTGTGAGACATGTCGGAGGAGAACCGGAGGAAGGGCCGGAGGAGAACCGGAGGATAACCGGAGGAGAACCGGAGGAGAACCGGAGGAAGAACCGGAGGAAGGGCCGGAGGAGAACCGGAGGAAGAACCGGAGGAGAACCGGAGGAGAACCGGAGGAAGAACCGGAGGAGAACCGGAGGAAGAACCGGAGGAAGAACCGGAGGAAGGGCCGGAGGAGAACCGGAGGAAGAACCGGAGGAGAACCGGAGGAGAACCGGAGGAAGAACCGGAGGAGAACCGGAGGAGAACCGGAGGAAGAACCGGAGGAAGGGCCGAGCTGCTGCGGGACGAACAGTTGTCTGCTGCCGTTCAGACCGTCAATCCGAACCGGAGCAACAAACACACTTCCGGAGGGGCATTTCAGAATAAGAGCTGCGACCAGGCGCTGTGGAGGATCAAATTATAACATGAGAATGAAAAACTGATTAAAAAAGCAAAACTTATAACAATATAACGATTTATTCAATTTTAACCTTTTCAGCGGCACGGTGTCACAGTGGTTAGCTCTGTTTCCCCACAACAAGGAGGTCCTGGGTTTGGTTCCCGGCCTGGAGCCTTTCTGTGTGGAGTCTCCAAAGACATCATGTTTGGGTTCATTGGTGACTCTAAACTGTCCGTAGGTCTGACTGGAGACCCGTCCAGGGTGACCCCGCCCTCCAGAACCCCCCGTGACCCGGAAACAGATCAGAGGAAGAAGATGGAGGAATGAATTTTAACCTTCTCCCTCAAAGCCAGCGGACACTTCGTGCCCACACGAAGATGAAATTTTAGATTGAAGAAACAAAAAGCGTCTTCATTCAGTTTAAATCTCTGCTCTCATGTGAACGGTTTTGTCCTGGATCCAACTGGACTGGACTGACAGAAGGTTTCGGTCTCGTCGTGTACTTTGTACTAACGAATGATCATTACAGATCACAGCTGAAGGATCTTCTGCCGACACTGACAGCACCTGTAATAATCAATTCATTTTATATTTAAAGTTTATTATGCATAAACTGATGGTGCAGAAAAGAATAAAGATGTTCTGTGTCTGTAGATTTTTATTTCTTCATCCGTCCTCTTCACACCCAGCTGTGTCTACTGGGGCCTTTATTTTGAAATAGAACCCTGTCCTTCCTGGCTGGATGAAGGCAGTGTGTGTGTCTGTTTGCTGTGTGTGTTGGAGGGGTGTGTTGACTGTGTGGTCTGTGTCAGGAAACACTGCAGCAGCAAAGTGTGAAACCTTCCATGGAAACACACTCGCTTGGTGAACGGACACAATCGTTTTGTGTGAACTTGAGTCTGTACGCGTCTCTTCACATCAACACACTGAACACACACAGCAAACACACACACACAGGACAGACTGTTCCAGCTCGGTGTGTGTGTGTGTTGGTTCAGGCTGTAACACACCCCGTTGTGTTCACCTGTCATCGATCAGCTGTGGTCAGCTGTCTGTCGATTCAGACAGTAGAGGTGGTTTGTGTATCTTATTTTTGTGTCCTTGTGGTTATTTAACGTGTTTGTGGTTGCGTTGATATTTTACAGTCGCTTCGTTCAGTGGTTTTCATATTAACATGTGACCGACCTTAAACAGAGAAGAAGAATCTGCTCCGTTGTCATGGAGACGGTTTATCGTGGAGGCTAAGAGCCTTTATTTTGTTGTTTTGTACATTAATTATCAAAATAAAAGCCTTCAGTTTGTGGACACATGAATTGGACTGGAAATGAAACTTGAAGTTGAAGTTAACTCATCATCAACCCCTAATCCAGTCCAGTTTCCTGATCCACATCAGACCCCCCCACCCTGAGGGCCCCTCAGTCTGCGGTGACACATCAGTCTGGAGGTCGGAGGTCGACTGTCCTCCTCTTGTCCCAGCAGGTGACCTTCACCTTCTCTAGCTGTGCTGGTTCACACTGGAGGAGATCCTTCTTCATCTTGACCTACCTCATTCCCCTTTCACTGGTTTTTACCTCTTCATGGTGAGTTAGCTGAGAAAACAACAGGAAGTTGAGGAGCAGGACTTTTCCTCTGCTTCAGCTTTAATTGTTACCATGGTGATACAGCAGCAGACGCTTCACAACTTCAAGCACACCCCGCGGCCACAATGTGGTTAAACACACCGACGCACAAACACACCGAGTCCCTTTTGGTTGATATTTTAATCTGAACTTTGATCCTTCAGAATTCAAAGAAAACTAAATTTGGAATCGGATCAGACGAACAGCTTCATCTTTGAATCCATTTTCTCAGATTGTTTTTAGTGTTTGAACAGAAAACTGTGGCCTCTTTTCCTTCTCAGACTCAAACGTCTCATGATTGAAGATAAAAGCTGCAGGTTTGAGCTGAATGTGAGTCCAGAACTTCATGACCCACAAATCAGCACAGTGATGATTTTACATGAAATACCATCTTCCTTCAGACTGTTTGGACCTTTAATGTCGGTTCAGTTCTTAAATAAAACAGACGACAGAAATCAGGAGCTCATTTAGTTTTTGGTTGTTTATGAAAGAATCAGGAACAAACAGCTGAGTGTTTGTTTTCAGGAGTCTCTGAACCAAAAACCTGGTTTAGAGTATTTTCTGTTGCTGAGCTCTGACCTGAACCACCTAAACCAGGTCCTGGTTTTTTGGTTACATTCTGAAAACGAAGGTGGTTTGAGTTTAAAGGTCTACTTCCTCTTCCTGAACCACCAACCAACATCCGACACGATGAGGAGGCGCCCCCTGATGGTCAGAAGATAGAATGAAGGTTTAAGGCTCCACAGACCAGAGTCCAGGTCCAGGTTTTCAGACAGATGGATTGTTTACTGAAATAAATAAAGAATAACTTTTATTGTGTGTAAAACACGGAGGTCCAAAGCTGAAAACAGCTTCAGCTCCGGCCTCTGATCAGCCAGAACATTATGACCACTGACAGTAGGCCACATGGACTGTGGTGCATTATGGGAAGAAGACCATCTGGTGGAGCCAGTGATCCAGGACTTCCAGGACTTTAAGGATTTAGGTCCTGGATTCAGTCTGATGTTCTTTGGTCAGTTTGTCCTGTGACTGGATGAGGACATTTGGACATTTGGACTGATGATGACTTTTGATGATCTTGTTTTTCTCTAGAAACAGAAACAGTTTCTGCTCTTCAGCTTCGTCTCAGACAACTCTAATAATAAAAGGAAGAAGAAGGAAAAATACACACGATGACTGGAGGTACTGACTCACATCAATGACACACACACACACACACACACACACACACTGCCACTGCAGTTTGTGTTCAGATCACGATGGACGTTCGGTTTCTCTGCTCTCTGACTCTGCTTTGTTCAGCTGCTGGAGGTGAGTTCACATAAAGGCAGGTCCAGGTCCTCATCCAGGTCCAGGTCTTCATCCAGGTCCAGGTCCTCATCCAGGTCCAGGTCCTCATCCAGGTCCAGGTCCTCATCCAAGTCCAGGTCCTCATCCAGAATCTCTGTGGACATTCAGAGGTCCAGGCTCTGCCTGCTGCATGTTGAACAGAACGTGGATTATTAGTGAACTGGACTTTTACCCTGATGGTCAGACAATCTGTGACGTCAGATGGTGACCTGTGATGTCAGGTGATGACCTGTGATGTCAGGTGATGACCTGTGATGTCAGGTGATGACCTGTGATGTTATATGGTGACCTGTGATGTCAGGTGATGACCTGTGATGTCAGGTGATGACCTGTGATGTTATATGGTGACCTGTGATGTCAGGTGATGACCTGTAATGTCAGGTGATGACCTGTGATGTTATATGGTGACCTGTGATGTCAGGTGATGACCTGTGATGTCAGGTGATGACCTGTAATGTCAGGTGATGACCTGTGATGTTATATGGTGATCTGTGATGTCAGGTGATGACCTGTGATGTCAGGTGATGACCTGTGATGTTATATGGTGACCTGTGATGTCAGGTGATGACCTGTGATGTCAGGTGATGACCTGTGATGTCAGGTGATGACCTGTGATGTTATATGGTGACCTGTGATGTCATATGGTGACCTGTGATGTCAGGTGATGACCTGTGATGTCAGGTGATGACCTGTGATGTTATATGGTGACCTGTGATGTCAGGTGATGACCTGTGATGTCAGGTGATGACCTGTGATGTTATATGGTGACCTGTGATGTCAGATGATGATCTGTGAGTTTAATTTCAAACCAAATCACCATTTTTTATCTCCAAAGCTCTCTGTACTGAGTCCAAAGTCTTTTTGGATTTATTCAGACACCTCTGATCCTCAAACACTCGGTGGAGGGAGGACCTCAGAGTGGGCGGGGCCGTCTGCCTCCACCACAGTGTTGGTTTGTGATGAAACACCTGATGATGTCAGATCTCTGTCTGCCCCCCCCCCAGGCCTCGGCTCCAGAGACGACGGCTGGTCCATGATCGTGCAGCCGGAGGTCCGAGCCATTGAGGGCTACCCGGTGGTGCTGCCCTGCACTTTCAGCCACCCGCAGCACTCCCAGCATTCCTCCCTGCAGGTGTTGTGGCGTCTGGGCCACGGGCAGGACGCCACCGTCCTGTACCGCTGCACCAGCCGGCCCAGGGCCCCCACCTGTGAGCCGGGCCCCAAGCAGGACCAACGCTACCGACTGGAGGGAAACCCAAGAGAGCATGACCTGTCACTGCGCATCCACAGCGCCTCCCTGCAGGACAGCGGCCGCTACTACTGCAGGGTGGAGGTCCAGGGGCGGGAACACATCAGCTTTGAGGACAAGATGGGAACCAGGCTGAGAGTGGAAGGTAGGGGTCTGGGCTCGGTCCCGACCAGGACCTGCAGGTCTGGGTCTGGTCCGACGGTTTAGACCATCATGATTAATACTCATATCATCCTTTTCTTTCCTTTGAGTGTCCGTTTCCATTCATTTATTTACTTTGTGTTTGTTTGTTTTGTTTTTGAAGACAACGTGTGTCGTCATCATCAAAGTAAATCTGACACCAGAAGTTTGATCTTTTTATTTTCTTCTGACTTTAAAAACCAAAATCAGCTCTAAAGTCATCAGTGAACAGAGACAGATTTGAGTCCTTCTGTCCTTCTGTCCCCTGGAGGACACAGACGATCGGGGGGGTGTTGTATGTTTACTGACTCACCTGCCCCCCCGTCTGTGCTGCAGCTCCTCCAAAGATCTTGGCTCTGTCGGTGGAGGGCAGCGAGGATTCTGGATACCGAGCGCTGTGCCGGGTCCAGGGCTCCCCCCTGCCGGACGTGCAGTGGCTCAGCCCGGACGAGCTGCTGGAGGGTTCGCCAGTGGGGCCGCTGGCCCAGGGGGCCCCCGCCCTCTACCGCACCGTCAGCCAGCTGAGGGACGTGGAGCCCGGCCAACACTACACCTGCAGCGCCTCCAACCCGCTGGGCAAGGAGCAGGCCACCCTGTACGTCCTGCCCCCCCGGCCCCCGCCTTCCTCCGGGGCGCCACCCTCACTCCTGCTGCTCCTCACCCTGTCTGTGGGGGCAAAGGTCATCCTGCTGGTTGGGATGGGGGTGTGGCTGATCCAGGGGGGCGGAGTCAGCTGTTGGAGGAAGTAACATCCACCATTTATTAAGATGTATTAACATTATATGAATTATGATAATAATATTCCACAAATATAAATACAATTACTGATAAACACTGTGCATGAATAAACTGTAAAATGATATTATTAACATGTAGATATATTATTCTATGATATTCATTTTCTAAGCATACTGATTATAAAAAGTTATTATCAAGACTTTGTGGTGAAAAACATTTGATCAATAAAGTTCTGTTGAAAACTTATTTCAACATTATTATTTCATCTTTTTCTTTGTTGGTGACCTTCCTGTCATGGAGGCTGAAGACAATGAAGATAAACAACATCAGTGTAGTTTCACACAAATGAATTTAATGGTGTCGTCATGAATCACTGACATCACAGATCAAACCGAGTCTATTCTGAAGCTACGACACATTTATATGTTTATATCTACAGACATCACATGACCTCTGACCTCTGACCTCACTCCTCTGGGTTCATGACACTTCAGCTGAACTCGGCCGTTTGGACACAAAAAGGAAATGTTTTCAGATGATGTGTCCAAGTCTGTTTGCCGGCGACGTGACTGAATCGACATAAACTTGTTAAACGGGGATCGAACACAGCTCTGCTGTGTCGGATTCCCACTCTATAAATTTGGTCACCGCACTAGATTTGGCAGATTATCGTCATGTTGACCTGTGGGCTTGTTTCTGGCTGGACGTTGGACTCAGGGGAACAGACTTGGACCCAGCAGCTGATTGGTTTGCCCCCTACAGGGGCAGGAGGACAGCCTCTTGGTAGCAGACAGGATGCGTGGCCTTGCAGCAGTCCTCGTCTCTCCACTCGAAGTTCTTCTTTTCTTCCAGACTCATGATGGCGCACTGGCCATCGGTCATGGCGCCAGGCTCCCCGGCCTCCCAGTTGGTGCTTTTGACTGTCTTGTTGTTCAGCCAGTACCAGTTCGCGGTCAGGGAGCTGCGGCGCAGGCCGATCCAGACCTCCTCCGCCGTCTTGCGCTTGCTCTGGACCACCTTTCTGTGGACTTGGTCCCAGATCTTGGGCTCAGACATGCTGATCAGCTCCAGGTTCTTGTCTTTGCAGTACTTCACGGATTCCTTCCAACCGTTGGCCACTTCTCCGACCTCTAAGACCTCGGGAGTCAGAGCGCAGCCCCGGACGTCTGTGGACACACAGGGACAAACTGAGACCAGGTCTGATGAGGAGCCATTCAGGTTTTCAAGGATCAGATTTTTCATCACAGTGATGTGTTTGTTTCAGTGTATCTTACTGTGTGTGTCCTCGACAACACGTCAACACAAACATCTCACCTTAGAAACAGATGTTATGTTAGCTGAATTAGCTGAATTATCTCAGTTAGCTAAATTAGCTCAGTTAGCTCCAGCTGATGAGGAGCGGCTCTGTGGTGACTTTATGTTTCTTTGTTGTTGTTGTTTGAACCGATCACATCGAACCTTCGAAGCTCCTGTCCCCTCAGTCTCTCAGTATGTCTGTCAGAGACTGAAGAGACTGTGGACTCCGTGGGGCCGTACCTGGGGACGCACTGATGATGGGGGCCGGGTTCCCAAACAGAGAATCGTTTTTTCTTCCTGCAAAGTAGACGGCCATTTTGGAGGACGTGTGCCAGATGACGTTCTTGTCTTCCACCAACTCAACTGCTGTTGAAACATACTTGGTCCCTTTCAGCTGCTCCCAGTGTGGACTCTTTGGGGGATCCGTTCTGATCCGGACCCCTTCAGTGAAATCCTTATGGACTGTGATCACAGCGAAGCTCCTCGTGTCAGAGATCTTGTTGACGAGATAGCAGGAGGCGAAGTCTGTCTCTGGGATGAGTGGAAGGAGAAGGCCGGGCCGGTACAGAAGGGCTGGGCCGGTGCTCTCCACCAGCGGCGAGTCGGGGTCATATGTTTTTATTTCTGAAGGTCCTGACAGAAGGAGTTTGGTTTTGTCGTTGGCCAGAGAAGGCGGAATGAAGAACCGGAGCTTAGTGTGTCTGGCCGGCGGCAGCAGGCCGGACAGCAGCTTGCAGGTACAGCCATGTTCGATGACACAAGGGTGAGTGAGGAGAACTGCCACCGGCTGGTCGGCCTTCACGGCCACAGACCTCTCCTGCACCGGGACCCAGAACTTGGCGACCGCGAAGGGCTTCAGCTTCACCTTTTCAGTGGCCAGATCTGCGACTGTCACCGTGGTCTCCTGGTCGGCGCTCACGATGAGAAGCTGGAACGGGCTTCTTTCAATCACATCCTTCGTTGACTGGTCGTTGGTTCCAGGGATGGTGGGCACCGGCGGGATGAGGTACTCTGTGCTCAGCTTCTCAGCTGGAATGACCAGAGCTGACTGCACGCTGTTGTTCTTCATGCTGACTGCTTGGACTGTGATTTTTTTGCTGCTGTTAATCATCAGAGTTTTCTCACTGATTTTAAACTTCCCCAGCTCCAGACTGGTGTTGAAGAAGAAGGTCTTGGACTCTCCAGCGTGCATGGTCTTTGATCCAGGCTTCAGGGTGTGCGGTTTGGTTTTGATGACCGTTTTGTTGTACAAGGCTGTGATCTGGACCATGTTACTGGGAGGAAATGGATAATAATAGGCGATGTTCTCTGGGAAGACAATAATGAACTTCTGTCCGGTTTGGGCTTCTGGCAGACTGGATTCTGGAGAACAAACAAAAAAACCAAACCCTCAAACTTTTCCATTCAGCATTTTCTGTCCATATTGTCTGAATCAGAGTAGTTGGATCAGCAGCCACGTGAGGGCAGCAGAGAGTCGGACTAACAGCTCAGTCATGAAACTGCACTGACACATTTACACAGTACAGAGAGAACCCTTTAATACGACCTGCAACATCAGTCCAAAAGTCTAAAGGTCCAGACAGTCTGAAGGTCTAAAGGTCCAGACAGTCTGAAGGTCTAAAGGTCCAGACAGTCTGACGGTCTAAAGGTCCAGACAGTCTGACGGTCTAAAAGTCCAGACGGTCTGAGGGTCTGAAGGTTTAAAGGTCCAGACGGTCTGACGGTCTAAAAGTCCAGACGGTCTGAAGGTTTAAAGGTCCAGACAGTCTGACGGTCTAAAGGTCCAGACAGTCTGAAGGTTTAAAGGTCCAGACGGTCTGAAGGTTTAAAGGTCCAGACGGTCTGAAGGTCTAAAGGTCCAGACAGTCTGATGGTTTAAAGGTCCAGACAGTCTGACGGTCTAAAGGTCCAGACAGTCTGAAGGTCTAAAGGTCCAGACAGTCTGACGGTCTAAAAGTCCAGACGGTCTGAGGGTCTGAAGGTTTAAAGGTCCAGACAGTCTGACGGTCTAAAAGTCCAGACGGTCTGAAGGTTTAAAGGTCCAGACAGTCTGACGGTCTAAAAGTCCAGACAGTCTGAAGGTTTAAAGGTCCTGAACCTCAAAACCAGCTGTCAAGGGTTCTGAAGTCTGGTGATTTAGCCACGCCCCCTGTTCCCCCAGTTTTGACATGATTGAATGTGTTTTTATTGGACCAGGTCAAACTCTGGATCTACATCTAAAACAGACCAGGATCACCAGGTGGATGATACTTTTCTTTCACTGATACTATTATTAATGAAATTATTCATCCTCAGTACCAATAAATATGAGATAGTTTGGACCCCTGTGGCTCCTGTGGACCTTGAGGGCTCTGTGGTTAATGAGGCCCTGGGGGCCCCTGGGGGCCCCTGGGGGCCCACTGTTAAACAGTAAATGAAGTGTTACCTGAAACCTGGTGGGTTCCTCCTTGTGTCCAGTTGAACCTTCAACCGTGTGAGTTAATGTTTGAGGTCTGAGGTGAGTCTGGGATTTACCTGAGCTCAGTGTTGCCAAGACCAGGACCAGGACCAGGACCAAGACCAGCCCAGGACTCATTGTGAAACCAGGACCAGCAGATGAGAGTCTGATCCACATGGAGTCAGGACCTGGAATAACTGACAGTGAGGAGGAGGAGGGACATTTTCCCATAGACTTCAATATAAAGGAGGAGGAGGGACATTTCCCCATAGACTTCAACACTATCTGACTGCTTTAAAGACTGCCCTCCAGAACCCCCCGTGACCTGGAAACGGATCAGAGGTAGAAGATGAATGAATGAATGAAAGAGCCCCCTGATGGTCAGTAGAGAGAATGAAGGTTTAAAACCCTTTGGACCAGAGTCCAGGTCCAGGTCCAGGTCCAGGTCCAGGTCTACAGAGAGCTGGTCCTGCTGCAACCAAACTGAGTGATAAATGAGATGAAAGCTTTTTAACATTAAAGCTGAACTGAAGCGTGAACAGTCTCAGTCTGAAACTGATCTGAAGTCAGTTCAGCTTTTAAAAAGTACACAACAGACACAAAACTCACAGAATTAAAAATCAGACGTCATGAATTCACCTGACGAGGATGAAGGTGATGAAGGGTAAACACTGCAGTCGTTGTCCTGTTGTGTTGTCTTCAGAGCTGCAGACGGACCGGAGGTCTACGACAGAATCCAAAACCTTCCCTTCGTCCTCGTCCTTCAGATATGGAAACACGCATTTGTCAGTCAAACAGCAGCAGATTTGCATGAGGTGTGTTCAAGTTGTGGGTCAAAAGTGAAACAGGTTGTGGTTGTATCAGAGTTTTAAATGGGACCTGGTTTGATGGTTTGGGTCTGGGGGGGTTTCAGTCCAGATTTATTGGATCCAGCTGAGGTTCTGGTTGAAGAGACCGGGACCAGGTTCAGGGTCTGAGCTGGTTTTGTTGTGTCCTGGTTTGATCTGGTTTCAGTTTGACTTTCAAATGAGACACAAACAAACACTGAGCTCATTTATGCTCAAAGTTTGACGTCACAATAATAAACGCCGAACCCCGTCACCATGGTTACCGTGTGTAGTGTGTGTCTGTTTTACATCACACTCATGATGTCAAAGACATATATGTCCACTGAGTGTGTGTTTGGATTACAATGTGCACCAAGTCCTGAAGGATGACATCATAGACCCCGCCCCCTGGTGACGACACGGTGAAAGAGGACAAAGTTGGTGACACTCTCAGTCTCAGACTGTCAGTCTCTCTCAGTGTCTCTCTCTCTCTCTCTCTCTCTCTCTCTCTCTCTCTCTCTCTCTCTCTGTCTCTCTCAGTGTCTCTCTCTCTCTCTCTCAGTGTCTCTCTCTCTCTCTCTCTCTCAGTCTCTCTCAGTCTCTCTCTCTCTCTGTCTCTCTCTGTCTCTCTCTCTCTCTCTCAGTCTCTCTCTGTCTCTCTCTCTCTCTCTCTCTCTCTCTCTCAGTCTCTCTCTCTCTCTCTCAGTCTCTCTCTCTCTCTCTCAGTCTCTCTCTCTCTCTCTGTCTCTCTCTCTCTGTCTGTCTCTCTCTCTCTCTCTCTCTCTCTGTCTCTCTCTCTCTCTCTCAGTCTCTCTCTCTCTCTCTGTCTCTCTCTCAGTCTCTCTCTCTCTCTCTCTGTGTCTCTCTCTCTCTCTCTCTCTCTCTCTCTCTCTCTCTCTCTCTCTCTGTCTCTCTCTCTCCCTCTCTCTCTCTCTCTCTGTCTCTCTCTCTCTCTGTCTCTCTCTCTCTCTCTGTCTCTCTCTCTCTCTCTCTCTCTGTCTCTCTCTCTCAGTCTCTCTCTCTGTCTCTCTCTGTCTCTCTCTGTCTCTCTCTCTCTCCCTCTCTCTCTCTCTCTGTCTCTCTCTCTCTCTGTCTCTCTGTCTCTCTCTCTCTCTCTCTCTCTCTCTCTCTCTCTGTCTCTCTCTCTGTCTCTCTCTCTCTCTCTGTCTCTCTCTGTCTCTCTCTCTCTGTCTCTCTCTGTTTCTCTCTGTCTCTCTCTCTCTCTCTCTGTCTCTCTCTCTCTCTCTCTGTCTCTCTCTCTCTCTCTCTCTGTGTCTCTCTCTGTCTCTCTCTCTCTCTCTCTCTCTCTCTCTCTGTCTCTCTCTCTCTCTCTCAGTCTCTCTCAGTGTCTCTCTGTCTTTGTCCCGGAGCGTCCGTCCTCAGCAGCAGCAGAATGGCCATCTTCGTCTCTGTGAGTACTTCCTGTCTCTTCATCAGAAAATCAATAAATATCTTCTAAGTCCATCAAATCTATCAGAGTGATTTTCCGAAGTGAAACATTTTCTGAAACATGAGGATCTGGATTTGGGTCTTTCCGGAACCAGACTCTTCAGGTTCTGGACTAGAAAGGTCTGTTTGATCTGAGGAACCTACTTTTATTTTGAATTATTTTACCTTTGACAGATTATTGATCCTGAGTCATTTTACTGTTGTAGCAGCTTTAACTGAGATTCTTCAGTGTTTTTCTACAGAACAGAGCAGAAAAATAAAATCTTCATTCGTAGTAAAGAGAAGTAGTTTTAGTGATCGTTCCCATCAATCACAGTCAACGATAACAGAACGAGCAGCTCATAATGACTTTATTAGATGATAGTCATCAGTTTACTGTAAATGACATTTAATTCTTTATTCTGATGATTTTGTTTGATTTGATATTAAAACAGTATTTTGTGATTTATAAATTGATGTATTTATTTTTATTAAAAGTCAACAAAGTAATAAATACAGTGATGTGTTCTAATGAAGTCCGGTGAAGTGGACCTAAAGTTGTGATATTAGATGTAAACTGGAACAGAGCAGAGAAAGGAGGTCTAATTAAACCAGAAGTAGGTCTGTATGGGGGGCCCTGGGGGGGCCCCTGGGAGCCGCCCTGTTTCATTTAGACTCAATGTCCTGAAATACTGAAGTTACCATCCGTCTGAGTGTTGGACCAGCAACCCCGTTGTTGTCCCTGTAACCATGAAAACGGAGTCAGTTGTGGAGGAAGTCCTGATTTAACCCTGAGGGTTACTATGGTAACCATGGCGATGAATGTAGGCATGCTGCTGTGAGCACAGTTGGCAAATGTACCCATGACGACCAATGTCCTGATGTGTGTTTGGCGTTTCGTCTGTGTCCCAGCGCATAGTGATGACATCATTATACCGTCTGTCTGTCCCTCAGCTGGCGACCTGCCACCACTGTCCCGTGGTGTCGTCCCGTCGTGGTCTGGTCTACAGAGACTCCCTGTCTGCCCTGTCCAGGAACCTCAGGGGCCCGGGGTATCCCCATCAGCCCGTCAGCCCCCGACTCCACAGCAAACACCCCCGCAGAGCGACCAGGTAACCATGACAGTTACACCAGACATCACATCACATCACAGAATACACAACGAACACTCAACAAACACACAACGTATACACAGGACAGACGTCGGACAGACGTTGGACAGGGGAAGGACAGGTGAAGGACACATGACGCTGTACAGGTAAGAAAGGTCATATAGGTTGCCATGGTAACAGGACTACAGTCGTACAGTGTCAGGATCAGTGGGTTAGGGTTTGTTGTGTTTTTCTGATCCGTTTTCTTCCCGCTCCTGCCCACAGACCTGACTTCCCAGAATCCATTGCTCTGGCTCACTCCAAGCCACCAAGCAACATGAAGCACCTGGTCCTGGCTCACCTGAGGAAGCTGCTGACGTTAGGCCACGCCCCCCAGAGACGCTTCCACCTGCTGGTCTGAGGTCAGAGGTCACCAGGTCTCACATGGATCCTGAATCCAGACTCAGACTCAGAGACGCTTTTGGTTCTGAGGACGACGGAAGCTGAAGGAATTTATTCAGGTCTGATCCCAATCCAGTATTTCTAAAGTGGACTGGACCGGGGACCAAGAGCCAGACCAGATCAGGTCTCAGTGATGCTCTGTGAAGGTTCAGACTGAAACCAGCAGGCTGTCCTCATACGTTTGGCCACACAGCGATGTTTGGATGAGGTTCAATTATTAAGGTTTTATGACTTTAAACATTCATTCATTCATCTTCCGGGTCACAGGGGGCGCTGGAGCCAATCCCAGCTCACTCTGGGTGAGGGCGGGGTCACTCCTTGAATGATTTAATTGTTTTTAAGGAGGAAACTTTGCACAGAAGAGTTAATAAGGAGTTAATAAGTTAATAAGGCTCTTTAAATGACGTTATCAATCATTTGTAATCATTGATAGTTTAAAGATAATTAACAGTTGTTGTTGTTGTTTTTGTTGTAAACTCTAACTTAGTTGTTTTTAGAATCGCTCTATTAAAATCATATCACTTTGGATCAATAACTCAATTAGAAAGTAATGTGTTGAACCAAAACAAACAGGAGCTATCATGCTAATCTGTGCTCCCCTTCAGACAGCCAGGCTAGTTGCTCCACCCACTTTTACTCTTTATGCTAAGCTATGCTAAATTAAGCTAAGGTTTGCTAACTCCAAACAAATGTTGAACTGTTCCTTTAATTTATAAATAAAATGTGTCTATGAAAAGATGACAATGACTCACAGTCAGAACTTTCTGTTTGGTTATCAAACATTCCATAAATAAACTAAAGCATCATGGGAGCTGTAGTTGTTGGATGAGAATAAAGTCCTTAAGAGTAAACACTTCTTACTAAATAACTGGATAAAATCCCATATTTGATTTGATGGATGTTGATCAGATCATTAAAATCTGAATATCCAGAACAACCAAAGAAAAGAAGAACACGGGGAAGTTCCTCTCATCTGTTTGGGTTCTTTTTTCATCATTTAAATTAGAGTTTGTTTAAAGGTGTAGGCTACCTGCTGAGACAACCCAGCAGTGACCTGGCTCAGCAGAAACAGGCCGCTGTTCCATCCGAACACAGGAGCTCTGGGCTGAACAATGAAGGTGATGGAGTTGTATAAGGCACAGCAGGTCAAAGGTCGTCTGAAATATTAATTATAGAGCCAGGTCTCCTGCTGACGGCTCCGCTTTAATCTGCTCTGTTAATGAAAACCAGGCAGCTCCAAGCTGTTTTTACCTTCAGATCCACAAGAAAAATATTTACACGTTCACCTTCCATCAGGATTAAAGACTTTATCGGCTCACAATCACACAGCCAGAAATCGAGATAAGCTTCTTCAACAGGTCTATACAATCTCCTCATGATTTGAATTGTTATTTCTCATTTTAAAGATGAAGTTTAACTCTTCATCCTACAGGAAGTGTCTCCAGCTGGTCCTTCGAGTGTTAGTGAACTTCTCTTTGTTTATTCTGCTTTACACAGTTTTTATCAGGAAAATAAGGAAACATTCAGTGGTTTTTTTTTTTTAAGTTCTTGTTTTCTGATTATAGAGAACCGAGTCTGAACTGAGTCTGAAGATGAGGAGACTTTTATAAACAAAAAACAGAAAAACCTTAATGTGACTCCATATCGATTAAATATTGTCTTTACAAACTTGTGATAATTTCCAGTTTGTCATGATTATTTATAGATGTAATCATGAAACTTCTTGGGGCATAGGTCACATTCATGATCCAAAAAAGGTAGAAATATGGGTATAAAATAATGGTCGTCCAAACAGGACGAAATCTAAAATGGAAATCTGTGATCAAACTGTTTTTTCCACCAATGAAAAGTAAATCTAAAAAGTAGATTGTTTGTTGTATTGTTTGTTGCACAGTGCTGATGTGAAGGCCTGGACCCAGATGCTGAGTGTCTGAGACTCCTGTGGGAACAACAAAGACTCGACTGTAATGAAATAATGTGGATTACAGCAGCAGGAGGGAAACGCTGCACAAACATGGAGCTGCTGATCCCAGATGAACTGGTTAAAGAGCCACTTCATCAGGAACCTGGTCATTTAGGCAGAGTTCAACTTTTATGATTCTTTTTTTCCTTCACACAAACTTCATCAACTGTCCCACAGATGAAGGAGGCCTGCTGCGTTCACAGGCCGCCCTTCAGACTGGGAAAAATTACTTTGTACATGCACCCTGTACTTTATATTTATATTTGACTTATTTGTAGCTTCATATTGTGTCTCTTATTCTGTCAGTCTGAATTACAATATTAAAAGTGATATGTCTGTTCTGCTGAAAAGGAGTGGATGATAAAATATATGATGATATAAATGTGACCAAAAAAACCCCAAACTGTTGCACACAATAAAAAAACAGAATTAAATCATTTTAATATGACTTTGTTTTACAAGCTGTCTGTACAATGACAATAAAGACTATCACTATCTTTATCCAGATCATTTTTATAACCTCACTAACATAATTAACATTCAGATGTAAATTCTATAACAAACACATGTTTTTAAAATAAAGAAAAATGTGTTTCCATTGATGAAAGGTCCTCTCTGGGTCGCTGTACCGTCCTGTTGGAAAACCTTCATGTTGCACCACATGTCAGGAAGACACAGCACATTTCTGCAAAAAACATTATCTTCCGATTATTATTCACATAAAGATATTACATGGAGAATAAACTATGAGGCACTGTTATTATTTCAACCAGCAGAATGTATATAAAGCATTTATTTAAAGTACTGCTGCTATTAGTGAATCCTGAATACCAATAATTAAATTATATAATCATATACTGACATGTCTAAAAACTCTCATGAAGACTTTTACGGATAGATGGATAGAAAAATAGATAGAACACTGTACAACATAAAATAGAGGGCAAAAATCTTCATAGGAACAAACCCTCCAAGGTATAAAGATAAAAATATAAAGTGTATATATTTATATGTATACAATATGAAATGAAGTCAGCCAGTCTGCTGAAACAGACGTGATGTGAGTAGAAACGATATAAAGCACATTAATCTGTGTTCTGTTCGGTAAATTCAGATTATCCGACTTTAATCGGATTAAATCTGAAGTTTGTTCAACAGGAAAAACTCCCTCACAGCTCCGCCCACTTCACTCTCACCGCTCCGTGATTGGTGCAAATCAAACAGCCACTGCCACGTCGACGGATGACTGCGCCGTCAATCAAAAGTGGGCGGGCCCCGCAGCTGGAGTTATTAAATTGGGGCAGCTGTGGTGAAGTGGCGCTTTGCCGCGAACACCGGCCGAAGGAGGCGGGAACACCGGAGGAACACAGACCGACCTACCGACCGACCGGGGAAACACCGGGGAAACACCGGGGAAACACCGGGGAACACCGGGGAATACCGGGGAATACCGGGGAACCGCTCTGCTCCCCGGCACACTGAGCTCTGCTCCCGGAGGTTCATGGCGGAGGACCACAGCGAGCAGATGAGGCCGCTCCTCACCTCGGTAAGTCCCGGTCCTCGGTGAGCCTGTTAGCTGGCGGGTTAGCGAGCCCACCGGAGGAGGAGCGGCGGGGCTGCCCAAGATGGAGGCGGCTGTCAGTCAGCTCAGGTCTGTAAAACACCCGTCTGCCGGCGGGAGGCCGGAGATGGAGACAGAGACAGCGGCCGGAGGAGACGGACCACCGGCGTCCTTTTATCGGACCACCGGCGTCCTTTTATCGGACCACCGGCGTCCTTTTAACGGACCACCGGCGTCCTTTTAACGGACCACCGGAGTCCTTTTATCGGACCACCGGCGTCCTTTTAACGGACCACGTTTGTGCCAGGAAGTGAAGTAATGATGCGCGTCATGTTCGCTCCGCTTCACCGGCCCTCGTTGAAAAACCACGCTATTCTTAATTTAAGTCGCTGCCGGTGAACCGGAGAAGGACACAAAGTGTTGGGAAACACGACCCCGGCTCACGGTGAAGTGTCCTCTCATTCGGTTTTGTTCACATCAGCCCGGTCCTTCTCTTTTTTTACAATATTCGGTGTTTAAGTGTCGGCTCCACGCTCGTCATCGTCGGTCCGTTTCGGACTGGTTGTTGTGAGTCGTTCAGCTCGTAAACAAACTTGAATGATTTTTCATCACATGGCCCGATCGAACTCATCTATGTGCGGACTATGAGAAGAGGTTCAAATGTTCAGAGCATCCATCTTAGATAGTTCTGTTCCCTTTGTAGTTTTGCCGGGAAGCACGGTGTGTAAAAGTAAGAGTTCATCCAATGGAGTTCGGTGTGGAGACATCACGTGTCGGTGTATCAGCCTCTGTATGACTGGCCTGTTGAAGTGCCGCTGAGCATGGCGGAGCACACGGAGCCTGGAGGGCCGGAGCTCGGCTCATTGGAGCCCACAGAGAAGCTGTTTCTCATGATGCTGACCTCTGACCTCAGGAGTTTGTGTTGTTGGAGTAGTTAACAGCTATACTGACGTCTTCCTCAAATCACATCATCCAGTGGGATCCTGGCCATCCCACTGGATGATGCGCTGCCGTTACCATGGAGACAGGACATTGAACAACTTTATTGGCCTGCAGAGTAATGTCAGAAAGTGGAAGAAAAATGAGTATCGATGATCCAATTTAGTCTTTTTGAGGCTTCATGTCCTGCCACTGCAGACCTGACCAGACTGATCCAATAATGGTTAACGGTCCCCCCAAACATGGAACCTGAAGCATCGCTTTCAATTTAGGTTTTAAATATAAACATCTTTTTTAATTAAATATTCAGTATTCATGTTGGCAAAGTTACAGATAGAGCTGCAAAGTCTTTAACAGACACAATTTCTTTATCAGTTAATCAGCTGCTATTTTTAGGAGTTCAGCAGCTGTTTCTTATTTGTTGCTTCCTCTGCCTGATTTATGTTAATTTATTAACTGATGGTTAATGAGCTCTTTCCAAACCGCTGACTGGATTCTTCCAAAGACACATCACTGTGTAATGTCTCAGTATGACGGCAGGTCAACTGTGTTTCCATCAGAAACACACAAGTAGTGTCAGATCAACATCTTGATCTAGTTCAGCTCAGAGTTCTGGATCAGGAGTTCCAGGTTCTGGATCACGTAGCTCTGATACTGAAACTCCAGGTGAAATGGTTGGGGCTCAGATTTCTGTAATGAAGGAAACCAAGGCAACAGATAACTGGTTGTTTTGTGTTTGAGGAGATTTGTTGTCGCTCTTCCAGGTGTGTTAATGTTGTGTGTGATTGGCAGGTGAATGTTTGTGTCTCCTCAGGTCTTTGTTCTCCTGCTTCTTGTTTGTTAGTGCCAATGCTGGCCTGTAATCAGTTTATCATGAGCAGATGTTTGTGTGAACACACAGGATTTCTCTGTATGGGTGTGCTCTTACCTTTCATCTGCTGCTTCCTGTCTGCAGATGCCCCTTGGAAACTGAGGTGAAACTTTTCACCCTGTCCATTCAGTGGCCCTGAGCTGTGAACAATGTTGCCGGCTTGGAGCTGTGAAGCAGACATGCTGGCTGCAGGTCTCTAATAGAGCAGCTCATTGTTGGGTGCAGATGGAGGCGGAAGTGGCCGCTCTCTGAAGAGTTTCAACGCCACAATAATACGGCATTTATTCGGCTGTATGGTTCAGAGCAGCAGAGGGAAGTCAACGGTGGTCAGGCTGTGGTCCTGATGGGAACAGAAGTCTTAATCCTGAGCTAGTGACGGGTCAGACGTCAGTCGTGGTCAATGTATGGCTGAGCCTATTAGCCAGTGAAACCTTAAAAAAAGTCTGCACATATTCAGGATCAACTCAACCTCACACACGTTAAATGTTTCCTCATTTTCTAGATAAAAACTGTGTAAGCAGAATAACCAAAGAAAAGTTCCTCTCGTGTGTTTGTGTTGTTCTAGAGCTGATCTGAAGTTTCTATCTTTATCTAATCAGGAGTTCTGCTCATTAATGATGAAAAATCAGCTCCAAAGCCTCTAATGCTCTAAATATCTGATTGTCTTTATTCTGTCAGCACAATAAACTTTGAAGGATGTGGACCCTGAACTGGGTCACATCTTGTTGTGATTTTCCTGCTCGTCCATTGTGCTTGTCACTCACTGGTCCATCAGCTGCCTGAACCCGCCCACAGTGTTTGACTGACAGATGGTGATGGAACAGAAGTAGCAGGAACATTAGATCTGTGGATCACACTAACAGGCAGTGTTCACATTGTTGCTCTGTTACACACAGTCTGCACAAGTTTGTGTTGTGGAGACGTCTCTAGTGACTCGTGTTGACGTCAGCAGGCTCTTCTTCCGGCAGGCCGCCACTCTCTGGTGAGGTGTCAAAGATGGAAACGGTCATGAGGGAAACAGAAGAAGAGCTTGTTCTGAAAGGGAGGATGTGAGGAAGGTTTGTTGTTTTAGTTCTTTGTGTTTTTGTGTTTGTCAACTGCTGAAGGGTTGATCAGACGTTTTAGATCAATGGACACAAATTTCAGCCCTCAGGTGATGACAATCTCCTCATGATTTGAATTGTTATTTCTCATTTTAAAGATGAAGTTTAACTCTTCATCCTACAGTAAGTGTCTCCAGCTGGTCATTCGAGTGTTAGTGAACTTTTCTTTGAATGTTTCCTTATTTTCCTGATAAAAACTGTGTAAAGCGGAATAAGCAGAGTGTTTTGTTTTTGTTTTTTTTTTAGTTCTTGTTTTCTGATTATAGAGAACAGAGTCTGAACTGAGTCTGAAGATGAGGAGACTTTTATAAACGAAAAACAGAAAAACCTTAATGTGACTCCATATCGATTAAATATTGTCTTTACAAACTTGTGATAATTTCCAGTTTGTCATGATTATTTATAAATGTAATCATGAAACTTCTTGGGGCATAGGTCACATTCATGATCCAAAAAAGGTAGAAATATGGGTATAAAATAATGGTCGTCCAAACAGGACGAAATCTAAAATGGAAATCTGTGATCAAACTGTTTTTTCCACCAATGAAAAGTAAATCTAAAAAGTAGATTGTTTGTTGTATTGTTTGTTGCACAGTGCTGATGTGAAGGCCTGGACCCAGACGCTGAGTGTCTGAGACTCCTGTGGGAACAACAAAGACTCGACTGTAATGAAATAATGTGGATTACAGCAGCAGGAGGGAAACGCTGCACAAACATGGAGCTGCTGATCCTAAATGAACTGGTTAAAGAGCCACTTCATCAGGAACCTGGTCATTTAAGCAGAGTTCAACTTTTATGATTCTGTTTTCCTTCACACAAACTTCTTCATCAACTGTCCCACAGATGAAGGAGGCCTGCTGCGTTTGTTTGTTTAGTTCTTTGTGTGTTTGTGTTTGGAGATGTTTGTACACTGCTGATCAGAAGTTTTAGAACACAAAGTTCAGCCCTCAGGTGATGTCACGTTTGTGTGTTGTCAAGCAGCAGCCAATCTAAACTCAAACCTGGATTAGCCATTTTAGACCGCAGACAGTATGTGCTCCAAAACATCAGCCTGTCTTCAGAGCTTTTATTCCTCCTGATGGTTCTTCCTGTTTCCTCCTTAAACTGCAGAATCAGCTCTTTCTAATAGCCTGATCTGTCATGTGTGAAACTGATGAACCAAGTTAATAGATTTTTTTAAATTCATGCTTTATCTGTTCATTAAAGTTTACAAACTTTAAAGAAACCAATGTGGATGAAGATGATCTGAGGCCGTTATCTCCCCCGGGTCATGAGTCATGTGACCGGGCAGACGTGCCCATGAGCAGGGCACAGTGTCCCGTCTGCTCTGAGATCAGACTCAGCCTTTAATGTCTGAATGAATCCTCAGAGTTATACAACATATCGGTAAAGGGCGTGTACTCAGCACGCAGTGGGCTCAAACTCCTGAGGTTCATCCTCTGGAGAGCAGGGGCAGCTTCGGAGCACTTCATCACATCCAGTAGATTAAATAAAGAGCTGAGGTCATCAGACGATTCAGGATTCATCCTCTGGGAACCATGACCTGGCTGTTGATGCTTTCTGATTGGCTGGTCTTAGAGCAAGTCAATCACTGACTTCTTGTCGGAGTGTGTGTCTGTTGGCTGGTGTGAATTTTCCCTCAGTGGCATGTTTTGTAAACCTTTCCTGCAGTCCAGATGTGGTTTCATGTGATTTTAGCCCCTCACTGATTTTCCTAATATGGGACCGTCTGCACAAACCGGGAGGTGAATCTCTGGTCTCTGGAGCTGGACTGGTTTTATTATGGCTGTGTGTGTGTTGTCTTGATGGAAGATTGAACTCTGTAGAATAGGGCTGCAGCTATCGAATATTTTAGTAATCAAGTATTCTACTGAAAATTCCATCGATTAATCGAGTAATCGGATAAAACATATTTTTGTTTAGTTAAAGAGCAATTATAAATGTACCTAAGAAAATAAGACATTTCACTTAATAATGAACAATTAGTTTCCTTTTTCGTCGCCGTCACGTCTTTCCTCCATCTTCCCGCTACACGTCTGTCCCCTCCTCCTTCTTCTTTTGCGTGCGTGACGTCAGCGCGTTGTGGCACATTAAAAGAAGTCCGGGCGAAATACCATGCTCGGTAAAAGTTAAACCATTCCTCGAGGCAGAGGAAATTCCTCGATCATTTTTTGTAATTGAGGTACTCGAATTATTTGAGGAATCGTTTCAGCCCTACTGTAGAAGCTGCTGGCTGTTTAGTAAAATGATCTGTGATTATTTAGATTAATGACTTGTAGTTATTCTGGAGATGATTTGATTGGTCCGTGAGCTCCATCAATGGATCAGTTGATTTGATAAGTGAATGTGTTTTTAGGTGTATTCTTGTGGGCTAAAAACAGGAATGTGGAGTTAAACCCTCACTGCCACTGAAGTCTAGTCCAGCTGCAGGCCTTTTTATTTTCCCAGCATTCACTGCCCCCCCCCGTCAGATGAATAGGGTTATTGTCCAACTCAGATCAGCTCCAGTAAAGATAAATTGTGACTGGATGGTTTTGATCTCACTTGCGTGCTTATTTGTACAGATTTTTATCTCTTTCATGGCTTAATGTTGAACCACCTGGGCCTTTCAAAATAAAGGCTGGTTCAGGCCTTAACTCCGCCCACCAACAGCTGGCTGGACTGCCATTCGCACTTCCTGTTAGTTTACACTCTGAGTTTCAGCTTTGTAGGTTTTGAGGCTCCAATACTCTCTTTTTTGATCGACTGACTGTTCTGAGTGATCCAGTAAAAATACAGCAGATTTCATGTAAACACTCAGAAAAACCAAAGCCTTCTAAGGCTTCCCTGGATTGGCTGGTGGGTCCGTTTGGATGGGGCTTGGGCCCATGCTTGGGCGCGGTGCCTGCTTTCTTGTGACATAAAGTTCTAAAAGTCTGTCGGCTGATTTTAAGGTTTTGAAGCCAGAATGAACATTTTTCTGCTGAGACCTTTGAGACTTTAACTGGATTAATATAGAACCTGGACCTGATTTAGAATCAGAGACCCAAATGGAGGTCTACATTTAGACCAGATGGACCTTTGAAGGAAGTTTTATTATGTGTGTGTGTGTGTGTGGGGGGGGGGTAAGAGTAGAGGGAACATAAAACCTCATCAGTCATGTGTTTTATATGGTCTGTGTTCATGTTGCAGCTTGTTGTTCCTCAATAAATGACTGAGCTGATGGGTGAGCAGCAGACTGAGGCCTGTTCAGGGGGAGCTTGGAAATCATCCGTTTATAAATGTAAGACCTAAAACCGGAGACTCGGGAGGATCATGAGAGCCCCTTGTGATTTCATCCGTTTATTGCTTGTACTGCTGATGTGCACATCACAGTAAACCAACACGGCTCCTGGTGTCACAGTCATCTGGAGAATCAGCTACATGTGTGAACCAGATGATAAACTGGGCTCTCCTGGTCTGGTGGTTTCAGACCTGTGGCTGGTCCTGATGTTATGTGGGTCTTGACTTGAGACTTTACATTTGACCTGTTGCTTTTTACTTGTTACTTGATTTAGAGTTTTCATTTGGGATTTTTTACTTGGAGACGTATGGACACTGACCCTAAACTTGACTTGGGACCTCCTGGTCTTGATTTGAACTAAGGCTGGACTCAGGACTCCTGATGAGTCCTGTTTCCTGACTCAGAACCTTTTGGTTTAGACTGTAGAAAGTGAAAGTTGCAAGAAGTCTGTGAGGAGGAAGAGGAGCCAGATGTTGAAGTAGTTCTGGGTTGTTTCAGTGTTGTTTGTCTCTTTCTGAGCTCGACACTCCGCCCCCTGTGTGTGTTTTTTTTTTTTTCCTAAATCTTGCAACGTTTACAGACTCCATGCTTGGCTGCTCTGACAGGCGCTCAGTGAAGCAACACTCCCTATAAATACACGAATCACAGCCGAGGCAGCGTCTGCACTCAGTTACTGGACCTGGACCTCAGATCCACACAGTCCTGTTTACTCACCAGCAGCTGGTTCTTCCAGTACTCAGGTTCTTTTCAGGACCAGGAGGTTTTAGACTTTTCCTGTTTTGTGACTTGGGCCCAGAGCAGCTATGGGAGACTTCTGGGGAGATATTGTCAGTCAGAGAGCAGCCAGAGCGTCGTCCCTGGTATGTGTCTCGGGCCGAGGGGTCGAAAACTGCCTGTAAAGTTTGTGCTGTGGTTGTAGGTTCATGTTTGACTTCTTCAGGGTTATTTGAGGAAATGAAACAGTGAAACAGGAAAAGAGCTCAGTGACAGAAATGAACCAACACATTTTATGATGAAGTGCAAACACACACATACCAACATCCTGCCTCTGCTCACAGTCTGATATCTGTCAAGTCAAACATAGAGCTGCATGTGGAGGGAACATTTCCTCTGCCACATACAACCTTTTTATTTGAGGCTTTGATTTTGTAGTAACAGACAGGAAGGACAGGGAAGTCAGTCTGGTCACCGTCACATTTTCTGCCAGTTCTGAAGGATAGAGATATATCTCTGTATATTCACAAATGCTGTGAGGATTTCAGGTATAGAATTTTTATTCTGTGATCCTTAACAAAGAATCAATGTGAATTGCTCATCCCGTTCAAAACACTGGTTGTTTTAGCTCTTAGCTGGTTTTAACCTGCAGAAACATCATTTATCTGTGAAGACCTGGTCTGTCTTCAGTGGTTCCTGCTGGTGGACGGCAAGCACCTTAAAGGGTCGTGTGGTTCCTCTGACGCCTGATCCAGGATCAGAGCCGGGAGAAGATTCCTTTAGGGTGGATTTTATTCTAAGAGAACAAATTATCTCGTGGTCTTTTTCTCCTCCTGCTCATTTTGTGTGGTGTGTGTGTGTGTGTGTGTGTGTGTGTGTGTGTGTGTGTACTTTGGAGTTTGAGATGTGGAGCTGCTGTTCTCTGTGTGCGTCTGTCAGCACATTGCTGTACAAACACACTGAGCTCAGTCACAGTTGAGGTTACAACCAACCAGCTGTGTGTGTGTTTTCCTCACAGAGTGGGGACATCTTGGCCCACACCTACATGTTTGTAAAGAAAATTTGAGGGTTTAGACTCTTGGTTTAGGTCTCAGTTCTGGGTCAGGGGAAGCCATTATGTCATGTTTTTGACATTATATCACTGAAAGTCCTGCTCAGTCCTCCTGCTGTCAGTCCACTTCCTGTCATGGTGTTCCCACTGGGTGTGGGCAGAGCCAGATGGTCTGAGTGTGTCAGCTTAGAAAAGCAAATGTGGAGTCACAATGTCAACTGTCTGTTTTACAGCGAGTCAGTGAATGTGGCTTCAGTGTGTGTGTGTGTGTGTGTGTGTGTGTCATTGATGAATTGGTGTCTGTGCTTCAGGGGAACGATGAGGAGGCAGTCCTGGACCAGGGCAAGACCAGCTCCACCCTCAACACCAACTTTGAGAAAGAAGAATTGGAGAGTGAGCAGTGTATACACACACACACACACACACACACACACACACACACACACACACACACACACACACACTGGGGAGCTCAACGCTGAAGGGACAGACAAACCAACCCATGTCCATGATGTTTTGAATCTAACAGTCATCAGTTTTATATGTGTTTATCTCCATCTGACTGGATCCCAGCAGGACCTTCAGATCATGGTCTGGTTTTCATTTTGCTCCGTCAGGTCACAGGGCGGTCTACGTCGGTGTCCACGTCCCTCTGGGCCGACAGAGCCGGAGGCGACACCGCCATCGAGGACACAGACATCACCGCAGGCGACGGGACCGCTCAGACCGGGAGGACGGACGGGAGTCGCCTACAAATGGTCCGGTTATGGCTCAGGCTCAGTGACAGGATTTAACACTCACACATGAGTTGATGTGAGGATTACAAGTGTGGCCGTGCTTTCTGTCCCCTCAGACACGCCGTCTCAAAGAGTCCAGTTCATCCTCGGAATGGAGGACGACGACGAGGAGCACATCCCCCATGACCTGTTCACCGAGCTGGATGAGCTTGCCTTCAGAGACGGGGATGCCCAGGTGTGGAAGGAAACAGCCAGGTGAGGATTGATTCAGGGCCAGACTCCAGACCTGATCTCATTAGGTAATCCTGCAGCCTTTTTAGTTCACTTTGATTTTAGTCTTTTATTCGTTATTGATTCAGGAATTAAATAAATCTTCAATAATCTGGTCGTTGTCAGGTTTTTTTTTGTGTTTGTTTTTTTTTAAACTCTCTCACACCCAGGAGGACAGACATTTATCCTCTTTATCTTTAAATGTCTGACCTTTTTCAGACCATTTTTTGGATTTAACCAAACAAAACATCCAAATCTTTAAATGATTCACTCACCTTTGTGCTGGGGCTCATTAGTTAGGCATGTGTGTGTTCAGGTGGTTGAAGTTTGAGGAGGACGTAGAGGACGGCGGCGAGCGTTGGAGTAAACCGTATGTGGCCACACTGTCCCTGCACAGTCTGTTTGAGCTGCGCTCCTGCATCCTGAACGGCACCGTGCTGCTCGACATGAGAGCCAATACCATCGAAGAGATTGCAGGTGAGCGTCACCGTCCGCCGCCCCTGCTTCTCACCACCCTCGTGTTCAGGAAGCTAGAGGGAAGCTCACATCACTCACTCTCACCTGCAGACATGGTGATTGACAGCATGCTGGCGTCGGGGCAGCTGGAGGAAGGCGTTCAAGAGAAGGTGAGGGAAGCCATGTTGAGACGTCACCATCACCAGAACGAGAAGAAGCTGAGCAACCGAATCCCGCTGGTTCGATCCTTCGCCGACATGGGCAAAAAATACTCCGACCCCCATTTACTGGAACGTAATGGTGAGACTGCGGCACTCTTGTTGAACTGAGGCTCTGAATTAATTCTGGTTCTTAAAGTCCCACCACCTGATGAGTCCTGATTAGTTCAGTGATGAATTGTATGTACAGCTAATTCTGTGATGGGAGCGTGTCTTCTGTGTAAGTGACAGAAGGTACCACCCATTCACGATAGAGTACAGAGCAGGTCAGCTCCGGCCCTCAGTCCTCCACAGCTCCATCTTCTCCTCCACTGCTTTTTTTAAACCAAGATGGCCGACAGACCGAGAATAATTTTGGACATATGTATTTTTATGTTTCATGAGCTTTTAGCTTTTTCTGTAACATTTGAATGTGAACTCCAGGTGTGTGTGTGTGTGTGTGTGTGTGTGTGTGTGTGTGTGTGTGTGTGTGTGTGTGTGTGTGTGTGTGTGTGTGTGTGTGTGTGTGTGTGTGTGTGTGTGTGTGTGTGTCTCTGTCAGTGCTACGTCAGCCGTCAGCTGTTTTTGAGTAGAGGTCAGAGTGAATTTGTCCTGATTGGCTGAGGTAACCAATTGAGAAGACGATGGATCTCTGATTGGTGCATGGCCTCGTTACCATTGGTGACGTGTTAAAGTTAAAGACGGGTGTTTGTCATTGTTTGCAGATGCGTGTATGTGTGTCGTGATGAGCTGTTAGACAAAACTCACAAACATGAACAGTCAGCGTTTTAATATTGCACTCAGAAATCCTGTTTGTGATGAATGGAAGTTTCTGTTCGTGTGTGCGTGTGTGTGTGTCTAACATCCATCTGCACCTTGAGTTTAGTCTGAGGAAACACGAAATATTCAAAAGTTTCCATTTAAAAAGATCAGCTTTATTTTTATTTTAATCAATGTTATGTAAGAGAAGAAAATAAAATCCCAGACCACTTTATAGAGAAAAGTTCAAGACTGGCCCCATAAGACCAGATCCCAGGTGGACCTGGATCAGACTTGGACCAGGCTCTAATTGATGAACGCATTGATCTGATCAGACTGATCAGTTTGACTGAGCGTCAATCAGACTCTGATGTTTCTGCCTTTTCACTGTTTCCTCTTCTTCCTCTTTCCTCTCCTCCTCTTCCTCCTTCTAGTCCTCCTTCTCCTCCTATTCTTCTTCTCTCTTCAGGGGACGGTCTGTCTTCCTCTCATCTCTCCCTCCTCCATCGCTTCTTTGTCTCTATTGACACCTCCACCCCTGCTCCATGTCCCCATTTCTCCCATCTGTTTGGACACCTGTCCCCCCCCCGCCGCCGCCTCCTCCCATTCTGTATCCTCATGCCCACTTCCTGTTTGACCCCAGCCCAGCCCCGCCCCATCCCACCCTGCTCAACTGTCCTTCCTCCATTGAGGGGCTGCGTGGAGGAATCCCTGTGGTGGTGGTTCACTTGCCAGAAGAAGAAGAAGAGGAAGAGCAGTACTCGCAGGACCAAGTCTCCTGTCAGAACCTCCAGAGTCCTCACAGAGGCAAATACTGGTGTGGCGTGGTGTGGAGCACTGAACTCTGACCTGAGTGTGACAGCATGAAAACTAAAAGTGTGTTTGAGTGAGGCTTCTCTGAGCTGCTTCCAGCTGCTGTTTGACTTTAACAGCTCAGAGGAACTGCAGATGGTTCAGGAGTCGCTCGTGACTGAACACCAACTCCATGATCCAACTCTCTCTCCTCACTGCTACGCGGACGTACTGTTCTCGCCATAGACTGCCTCTGCTGCTGATGTAACAATAACTGGTCCAGCTCAACATGAAGCCGCTCAAAGCGGATCTGGTTCTCATTGTGGACTCTGTGGATTAGGTCATAAGTGACCCCATCAGGCAGTGATGATGGGTTCGTTAATGATCTGTGAAGCTGATGAAAGTGTCGACACCTCGTTACTGAGTCACTGTTCTCACGCTGAAGTCAGCAGGTTGAGCCCAAACAGGAAATGGTCGCAACTGATGGACCATAGCAGCCTGCTGACTCCCACAAGACCAGATCATAAGGTCTAAGGGATCAACCACCTGAGACTGGAAACATCTGAAGTAATAAATGGAGCCGGTCCAGACCTAAACCCTGAGTCCAACTGTGAGGGGAAAACTTTATTTATTCAGCCTCAGGTTATTTGAAAAACTTTATTCAACAGCAGTTGGTGAAAACACAGACTGATGTTTAACTGTGTGGTGTGTGTTAGATTATATACCTGTCTGTGAGGACAGTCTTCGTTATGGCCTACAAAGTGACGGTATTTTGGCTTTAGGTCAGTGTCTGATATTAAGATTTAACTTAGATTCAGGTGGTTTAGTGTGGGGAGGGGGGGGCAGGGGGTTGGAGGCCAGATGAATCATGACATTTCCTGGCAGTGGTTTTCTTTAGTGATTGCTCTTTAAAATACTCTTTTTCATTATTTAGGAGAAAAAGTTCTTTGCTTTCTCAGAGCATTTCTGTTTTGTGGCTCTGAGGTTGAGGATCAAAAGTGTTGGTGTATCAGTGCTGTCTGTTCTGCATCATGTGTTTGGAATCAACAGCTCTGACTCTTTTTTTAACCCGACTTTACCGGAGCAGCTGTCGGACAATCAGCTGATCTGTCTCAGGACAGAAGCTCCTTTGACCAGAATGAACGTCCCACTGTCCATCAGCTCAGCTCCAATTTATTTATAAAACTTGTCCTCATTCCTCATAATATATATATTCGGATCAGGTGAAACATCACACAATCACTGAATCCACTTTATTTCATGGGAGTGATTCTACTTCCACTGTCATACCAAGGTCCACGTATAAGAGTCACTTCTAGTCATTGGAAATACTCAGCATTTTAATACTGACAACTCCACGCAGCCTTGAACTGCTCAGCAGGTCTGTGGTCAGTTAGTGGACCACAGACCTGAGTTGTTCTGTAAATAATAAGAGAACACTGAACCTGTGATGTGTAAATGTCCCGTATGACCTGATCTGTCCTCGTGTCCCTCAGGGATGCTCGCCTCTCCTCATTCGGCTCCAGGAAACCTCGACAACGGCAAAAATGGAGAGAGTCGTATCAACGGAGGGAGCCGGGAGAACAGCACAGTGGGCTTCAGCAAGGTAATGAGCTAACATGGCTAACATGTTACACTGTTGGGGATTATGGCCCTCTATGTATCCGCTAACGGTTGCTAACAGAAAAATCACCTGTGCTCCTTTACAGCTCCCCCTACTGCTCAGCAGGACACAGCACAAAGACTACATACATACCATTGTGTCTGAGCAACTACAGCACCCATGATGCATTTTTCTTGATGTTTCCAGATTCACAGAGCCCTTCTTGTTGACTGAACAGGTTTTCCTTCCAGTGAATGGTTTGTGTGTTAGTTGAGTCCAGAATCTGGACACTCTAGACTCTGACCCCGGGCAGTCTAACTCATAGCCAGGCAGAGGCTATGTTTGTTTCTGGGTATGACCAGTTTGTTTCTCACCAGGACTGTGACTGTGTTTGTCTGCTGCCAGGGGCCAGCAGGAAACGTGCCGTAAGTCTGTCCGCCTGTCAATCACTGGCTGTTGACCAGTCAGTGGCCTGTGTCGTGGCTCGGCATGGTGATGCACAGTGTACATCTGTGTTTTGATTGTGTTGTTGTGGTTTTTTTGCCATTTGCTGGTCTCGGACTGGTTGTTGTTGTTGTTGTTGTTGTTGTTGTTTCAGTGTGTGATGAGGAATCTTGTTAGTGCCCCCTTCAGGCCTCAGAGGGCATTGTGGCGTCCAGGCGGCAGTGAGGTGTGGCGGTCTCGGGTTGATCCAGTGTGTCATGTGTTTCAGGTGGACATGAACTTCATGAAAAAGATTCCTCCCGGTGCCGAGGCCTCAAACGTCCTGGTGGGGGAAGTCGACTTCCTGGAGCGGCCGATCATCGCCTTCGTTCGTTTGTCCCCCGCCGTGCTGCTGACCGGCCTCACTGAGGTCCCCGTGCCCACCAGGTTAACAACACACACACACACACACGCCCTCACAGGTCTGATCTAGATCAGCCCTGTGCCGCTTCAAACTGAAGACACAATCTCTGAAAGTCTGCCTGACATTTGAGAGCTGAGCATCAGTAAGAGGAGGGGTCAAAGGTCATCAGGAGGCAGACTCAGATCATGGTGGACACTATAAAGTTTGCGCAGAATGATATCTGCACTGGTTTAAAAACAGGTCTGACTTTTTAAATGTTAAAACAATCATGAAACAGGAAGCATCAACAGAAACATCAACATAACCTCAGCAAACAGTTCTACGATGTGTATCCTGCCCCTCCTCCCTATGAGCCAATCATCTGCGCCCTGACAGCTGAAGGGTCGTGTGTGGGGCTGACCGTCTTCCTTTCCGTCCAGATTTCTCTTCCTGCTGCTCGGTCCGTTTGGAAAAGGTCCTCAGTACCATGAGATCGGTCGCTCCATCGCCACCCTGATGACCGACGAGGTGAGTCCTCACTGAGGAATGAGTATGGAAGCCCAGAGGGCAAATGTTTTTCCTTTGTTTCAACTCAGAAAGAAAACATTTGGACTGAATTATGACAATTCAGTGATGAGACCAGAGAGCAAAACCAGACTGTCTAGAATTAGAGGAGGATTCTTGAGTGATGATGTCAGACACTTGGTCAGTGTAGACACACATTTTGCTGTTGTAGCCACCAGCTGACTCTCACTGGACCATGTGTCATGTGATCTAACTACATGTCTCTCACACAGATCTTCCATGACGTGGCCTACAAGGCGAAGGACAGGAATGACCTGCTGTCAGGGATCGATGAGTTCCTGGACCAGGTGACGGTACTGCCTCCAGGTGAATGGGACCCCAGCATCCGTATCGAGCCCCCAAAGAGCGTCCCTTCTCAGGTAAGACCTGAACCTGCAGCCTGTCAGGTGAACAAACACGTGGTGACATCAGCACATCACTGCTGTCCCCTCCCTGCAGGAGAAGAGGAAGATGCCATCTGTCCCTAATGGCTCCGCCCACAGCGCTGACACGGGGAAGGAGGTGGCACATCACACAGGACCAGAGCTGCAGAGGACGGGGAGGTCCGAACACACACACACAGGCTAATAATCAATAGTTGCATTGATAATTTAAAGGAACAAATTACTATAATCTGAATATGAGATTTTTTGACTGAACATAGTTGACGTTGCACTGACACATTAACGTTTAGAAAGTGAGGGAGTTCACAGCATTCAGTCTGTCTGTCTGTCAGGATCTTTGGGGGTCTGGTGAACGACGTGCGGAGGAAATTCCCCCTCCTGTGGAGTGACATCAGGGACGCCTTCAGCCTGCAGTGTTTGGCATCCGTCCTCTTCCTGTACTGTGCCTGCATGTCCCCCGTCATCACATTCGGAGGTCTTCTAGGGGAGGCCACCAAAGGAAACATCGTAAGAATCTGACTGATGATAAAACAGTCTGACTGTGGGAAGGCTGAACAACAAACCTGATATTAAAAAAACAAAACAACAGTAAATATTGTTTGTCTAAACACGATATAGATTAGGAACTATTGTGTGTGTGTGTGTGTGTGTATATTTATATTTATTTTATTTTTATTTTTTTTAACGTCTTTCCCTGTCTCTCCCCCCTCTCTCTCTCTCTCTCTTTGGTAGAGTGCCATAGAGTCACTGTTTGGGGCGTCTCTGACGGGCGTGGCCTACTCTCTGTTTGCCGGCCAGCCACTCACAATCCTGGGCAGCACCGGTCCAGTTCTGGTCTTTGAAAAGATCCTGTTCAAGTTCTGCAGGTGAGTCAGGTTCAGGTTTCACCTGAGATCCACCTAAGTCTCTGCTCCTCCCACTACCTTCCTCCTTGACCATATTTGTCCATGGTTTCCTCTCGTCAGCGTCGCCAGTGTCATTGTTTCATAAGAGATTAACACAAAGTGACTGAGTGAGCGTTTGTGAGCGTTTGTTACCGTTCAGCTGCAGGTAGAGTCACCGCAGGGCAGGAATTAAAACTGACGTCACTCGTCACCTTGAATATGAGATGAGCAAGTTTTTCTGAAATTCGTGAAATAAGGGGTCAAAGTGACCAATCAGCAGAGTCAGGCCTGTGTGAAGCAGTGAGGTCACAGATTATTGTGATTTATGGGATTTTGGAACCGCTCTAATCGGCTTTAGAGACACTGCGTTTGTACATTTGAGTTTTCTATTGTCTTCTATATCTTTTCCTGAGGATTAAAAAGGCTTTTTGGGATTATTCAGATCTTTTGTAACACTTTAAAATCTTTACTTTCTAACCAGCTCAATTTCCCCGCTGATTATATCACAGATCTCTTTATTATTGGGTCTGAATCCAAGCTTCATATGTTTCCAGGAAAACACATAACGACGGTTTTGGCCTCTGCGGTCTAAAGAATAGAGTTTCAGATATTTGAATGTGTCTGAGCTGAAACGAGTTGATCAACAGATAATTAAGTCTTATTTATGTTAACACTAAATATTCCATCTTCAGCATGAACTCTGTTAAATGTCAGTTCAAATGTTGAACTGCAGCACTGAGTCCTCAGACTCTGTTGGGTTTTGCTGCCATGTTATTTTTATTAAGCCTTCTTCTCCCAGATAAAGGACACACATGAAGGAGGCTTCAAATGGGACCGTCTGTCTCCACCCATCAGGCTTAAATTATATGGTTCTATTTACCGGAGCAGCCATAAGAGAGATAGTCTTTGAGTCTTAATCAGTTTTTATTGGGACATTAAAGCTGAGCAGGTAAATCAAAGTCAGTTTCAGATGATGGTGGTGATTGAAAATGATTAGACATCAACAGACATTAACGTCAGAGGCCAAAGATCAGTTCTGGCTCTGCATTGACCCATGACCGGCCACGTCGATCGGTCGTGGTCCTCCTCACATGGGGAACAACAGGAAGCCGCTGAAGGTGCTGTGGTGGTTGCTGTTGTCCCAGATCTGAGTGTTGTGCCACAGCTTCAGGGACAGTCTGTCACCCTCCTCCAGCAGCAGGGCAGCGCCGTTGGACGCCGTGTCGCTGCCCTCGCCGGACGGCTGCTCGTGGGTGATGAGCTGGATGGCGGCGTCGTTTTTGTAGAGCACAGCGCTCATGGTGAAGTCTGTGGGAGCATTGGCTGTGAAGCGAATGTAGTAGACGCCACGGATTGGTGCTGTGAACACACCTGGAAGGGGAGGGGTTAAGAAACAGTGAGGTACGGCAGGGGCGAAGGGACAAAATAACTGAAACACTTGGTGTGAATTTCCTCAAGACATTCTGTCCATTTGTGCCCTGGAGAGGCTCCTTTATTTATTACCCCATCTGATCGGAGCCTTTGATTACTTATGACCGACCTGTCTCTGAGTTATACGCCTGTCCGACGTTGGTCAGGATGGTTTTGTAGACGAGGTCTTTGTTTCCTGTTGTTGTCTTCTGGAGGCCATTTCCGCCAAGAGAGACTGCAAACGCCACTTTCGGTACGTCTGAGGAGATAAAAGGAAACATGTAGTTGACAATGATCAAACCATCTGACATCAATATACTTTATTCAGCTTTTACATGAACCAGTACTTTCCAGTATTCAAACCTTTTTAAGACAAATTTTCCCTTCTAATAAGATCACGTTGAGACTGACCTCTCATGGCCTTCAGGTCCCTCTCTGTGGACTCCAGTCTCTCTCTGACAACTACAAACACAGGTAGACGTGTCAAAGAGGAAAAACATCTGGACTGAGCACATTTTAAACACTAAAACAGAAAGACGGGGAACCAAAGTCATGGAAGCAGAAGCTGTTAATTTCCCTTAAGAATGAAGAAAAATAAATATGCTAAATAGATTTTGTTTGATAAGAACCAGTGAGGAAGCAGAGCCGGAGTCTTACCTGTGTTCTCATTCTGAAGAGTCTTCAGTGAATTCTGAAGAGATTTCAGTTCAGTTTCAACATCAGTCACTGCCGGGGCCTCGTCCACCCTTCAAACACAAAAACCTTTATCTACAGAATATCGAGAATAAATCAGACTATTCTCGTTTCAACTGTGGTTAGTTGACAGGATCTGGTTTGTAGGCACTGGCTCTTGGCAGCAGGGGTCACCGTAGCACCAAATATGAGGTATCATTATTGTAAATTACTGGAGGTGAATATCGACCTGAAGAATCAGCCAGCTCCCCTGGATGAAAAAATCCAGTCCTAACGGGGGACCACAGAGTCCGTCAGGGCTACAGCCCCCTGGCCCCCTTTTCTTTGACACCAATCAGCTAGAAAATTGTGACCACCTGACCCTGCAGGTCTGGGATCTGGACCAAGATGTTAGCAGCAGATCTCTTATGTCCTGGAAGGTGTGAAGTGGAGCCTCCATGACTCTGGACTTGTTAGTCCAGCGCATCCTGCAGATGCTGGACTAGATTGAAATCTGGGGATTTGGAACCAAGTCAACACCTCCCTGACTGGTCTGCAGCTCCACAGCCCCAAACACAACAAACTGACCTGTGTGTTGTAATCAGTGGTCATAATGTAATGCCTGATGGTGATGTCGGTGTCAGTAAATTGCTTACAGAGGAAACAGCAGGAAGCCGCTGAAAGTGCTGTGGTGGTTGCTGTTGTCCCAGATCTGAGTGTTGTGCCACAGAACCATTCTTAGGGTATCGCCCTCCTCCAGCAGCAGGGCGGCGCCGTTGGACGCCGTGTCGCTGCCCTCGCCGGATGGCTGCTCGTGGGTGATGAGCTGGATTGCGGCGTTGTTTTTGTAGAGCACAGCGCTCATGGTGAAGTCTGTGGGAGCATTGGCCGTGAAGCGAATGTAGTAGACGCCACGGATAGGTGCTGTGAACACACCTGGAAGGGGGCGAGAGTGAAAACAGGAAGTGACATCTGAAAAACGCACAGATTAGCATTGATCCAGAAAAGGTTGAGTCTTCTACATAAAGTTCAATACACATCTCTTATTTGACTGCAGATCCTCACCTGTCTCAGCGTTGTAAGCCCCACCCACGTTGGTCAGGACCTCCTTGTAAACAAGATCTTTGTTTCCATTGGTCGTCTTCACCAAGCCGTTCCCGCCCAGTGAGGCAGCAAATGCAACTTTAGGAGTTTCTGTAGGAATTCCAGAATAGAACAGTTCTAATCAGATAATTGTTTTAGCCCATAAATATTTTGGATAATCTGTAAAAAGATTAAATGCTAATGACTGTCCTCCATTTTATATTATTATTCCAGCTGTTTATCAGATTCATTCATTTATGACACAAACCATGAAAAGTTCTCACCTTGGACTCTCCTTAGTTCCGTCTCAGCTGCCTCCAGACGCTGGCTCATCTCTGCAGAGGTGGAGAAAAAAGGGGAAGAAGGTGTGGTTTGGTCGGAGGTCAGAGGTCATAGGTCAACATTACATTTATCTAAAATGTAAAAAAATAAATAAATTGGTTTGTGGAAGATTCAGAGTAGTGGCTCTGCTGCTAACTGCTAACAGCTACCACTGGAGTTTAAATCAAAATGTGATTAATTGAAATTAAAAAATATAAAACACCCCCAATAAAAACAAAACAGCCAGTTTTACCTCGTCTCTCAGCCTTCAGCTCCTCCACGGCAGCCCGGATCTTCATCAGCTCTGCCATGTTGTCGACAGGCTGAGCCGAGCCGAGCCAGGCCAGGCAGACCAGAGCCAGCAGGGACGGGGGACACAGAGACATCGTTGGGGAGAGAGACGGGGGGGGACGCAAGATGAGCTGCTTCTTATAGACGCAGGCTCTGGTCCACGGCCTCCTCTGATTGGTGGAACAGTTTGTCTGGCTGATTACGTTAGTGTCATTAGGTCATGAGTCCACCTAACTGAGCCTGGACTGGTCTGCAGAGCTGCATCTGGTCTCTCCAGAACCAGGAACTGATTTGGATTTAGTCCCACCAGGGTCTACTGAGACCAAGTCTTTGGTCCCAGATCAAATCACTAAAATGTGAGGACATTGACAAAGAAATCTACTGCCATCTAAAAGGAGACTGGACAGACGGGCCGTCCACTGTGCTCTCTGGTGACTGATGGAGTATTGATCAGGTCAGTGTTCACTCACTGAGCATCCTGCTCTCTTATCAGTTGCTTTACTGGTCAATACATCTTATCTATAGATTCCTGGAGTTCACCGGCTATACATCCAGTGAGTGATAAGACCTGCAGTCTGAGTCCAGGTCAGGAAACGTGTCATTTATTTCATCATTGCTTGAAACAAAACTAACCCAGCGTGGGTGATGAGAGCAAAGAAACGTGTCCTTGAACGCAGGATTAGGGACAGGTCAAGAGAAGATAAGTGTGATCAATCGATCAGACTGATTGATGATTGGCAAATGTCCTACAGTTGTTTGTTATGTAAACGGGGTAATTGTCCTTTTTAAATGACACTGATTTACCCCTCCTGTCCTTCCACAGTGACTACAGTCTGTCCTACCTGTCTCTGAGGACTAGTATTGGACTCTGGACTGCCTTCCTGTGCCTGCTGCTGGTCGCCACTGATGCCAGCTCCCTGGTCTGCTACATCACCCGCTTCACCGAAGAGGCCTTCGCCGCCCTCATCTGCATCATATTCATCTATGAGGCTCTGGAGAAGCTGGTCCACCTCGGCGAGGTCTACCCCATCAACATGCACAACCAGCTGGACAACCTGACCCTCTACACGTAAGACGGGGCCTGCTTTGAATCAAGTTTAAGTTTATTCGGTTCTGACTCACCTGGTCTCCTCCTCAGGTGTCAGTGTTCTCCTCCAGCCAACGCATCAGCCGAAATCCAGCAGGTCTGGAGCAGCAGAAACTTGACCTCAGGGATCATCCAATGGGAGCAGCTGGGTGTGAAGGTTGTGTGTACACACACACACACACAGGTGCATCATGTGACTCAAACTACAGCTCCACCCTCTGACCGTCCCCACCTGTCCTTCTATCTCCAGGACTGTAAGGATCTACACGGGGACTTTGTCGGCTCGGCCTGTGGACACAACAGCCCGTATGTCCCTGATGTCCTCTTCTGGTCCGTCATCCTCTTCTTCACCACCTTCTTCCTCTCCTCCTTCCTCAAGCAGTTCAAGACCAAGAGATACTTCCCCACTAAGGTCTGTTGGTCTGTGCTTCCTCACCTCTACACTTTTTCGTTTCTCAGTGACTTTAGAAAAGTCCAGTCAGACCAGTATAGGCTAAGACCCCTTTTTTAAACCAGCTCCAGTTTCCGGTTTCTCCTGAACCTCAGGACCAGCAGCTGACGTGGAGCTGTCCGGTCTGGACCTGTTGACGAGGATGTTTTGTATTTTCGCAGGTTCGATCCACCATCAGTGACTTCGCCGTCTTCCTGACCATTATGATCATGGTGCTGGTGGATTATCTGGTGGGCGTCCCGTCGCCTAAACTCAACGTCCCCGACCGCTTTGAGGTAACTACGGTGACTTAAACAGGTACATGACTCTGCCCACCGGCTGCTGGGTGATTTTCAGTTCCTTAACAACATAAATATGACAACCTCGACCTTCAGCTTGGGTTGTTTCTCTAAATCAATCATCAATCATCCCGATGGAAGAAATGGTGAGAAGCTCACAGTCTGTATCTATAAACTGAACCTTAAAATCAGCAGTCAGGACTTCTGGAACTTTATGATAACAAAGCAGTCACTGCCATTAACCAAGCCCCACCCACCTTTTGGTTTGGTTTCCCTGAAAGCTGCTGTATTTTTTTTTTTTTTTTGGATCAGTCAGCCAATCAGAAGAGAGGATCAGATCATGAGTCTGTTCTGATACTGTGACCTTCTGTTTCTTCAGCCTACGTCGAACACTCGGGGTTGGCTGATCTCCCCCCTGGGACCAAACCCCTGGTGGACGCTGCTGGCCGCCGCCATCCCCGCCCTCCTCTGCACCATCCTCATCTTCATGGACCAGCAGATCACCGCCGTCATCATCAACAGGAAAGAAAACAAACTGAAGGTCAGAAAGGAGGAGCGTCGGTGCCGACGGGTTCGGGTCTGTTGGAGCCGTCAGGTCTAAACCTCCATCCTTGTGTTGTTTGGATGCAGAAAGGCTGCGGGTACCACCTGGACCTGCTGGTGGTGGCTGTGATGCTGGGCATCTGCTCCATCATGGGGCTGCCGTGGTTTGTGGCGGCGACCGTGCTCTCCATCTCCCACGTCAACAGCCTGAAGCTGGAGTCGGAGTGTGCGGCGCCCGGCGAGCAGCCTAAGTTCTTGGGCATCAGGGAGCAGAGAGTCACCGGCTTCATGATCTTCATCCTGATGGGCTGCTCCGTCTTCATGACCTCTGCCCTCAAGGTGAGTGTGACGTAACAGAGGACACCATGTCAGTCTGCTGGAAGGTGGAAGTCTCACACACGTGTTTGTAAACCCCCAACCATCAGCTGGTCTTCAGAGCTCTGATGGCTCCTCCTGTTTTTCCTCCTTAAACTGGAGAGTTGGCTCTTTGTAGCAGATCTGACTTCAGTGATAAACTGAACTCCTGATCAGATAAAGATAGAAACTTCAGATCAGCTCTAGAACAACCCAAACACACGAGAGGAACTTTTCTTTGGTTATTCTGCTTCAGGAAAAGAAGGAAGCGTGTTTTTAGTTTTCCAGAGTTCAGAGTCTGAACTGAGTCAGAATCAGCTGATTCTATGAAAGGTTAACTCCTCCTGTAAAACACGTTGTCATGCTCCAGTTAGGTTCTTCCTTGTGTCCCTCAGTTCATCCCGATGCCCGTCCTGTATGGCGTCTTCCTCTACATGGGTGTGTCCTCCCTCAAAGGCATTCAGGTGAGTGTAGTGTCCGTTTGTTCTGCAGCAGCGTCGTCTCAGTCTCTAACTTTTGAATGTCTCGCGGCTTTTCAGCTCTTTGACAGGCTCAAACTGTTCGGCATGCCGGCCAAACACCAGCCGGACCTGATCTACCTGCGCTACGTCCCCCTGTGGAAGGTCCACGTCTTCACTGTGGTCCAGCTGTCCTGTCTCATCGTCCTCTGGACCATCAAGGCCTCGGCGGCCGCCGTCGTCTTCCCCATGATGGTAGGACAAACCCAGACTGCTCGTAGTGTTTCATCATTCATCGGACGCGGTGGGTGGTCTCTAACGGGTCCTGTCCCCTGCAGGTCCTGGCTCTGGTCTTCATCAGGAAGCTCCTGGATTTCTGCTTCACCAAGCGGGAGTTGAGCTGGCTGGACGACCTGATTCCAGAGAGCAAGAAGAAGAAGGACGACGACAAGAAGAAGAAGGAGAACGAGGTAAGATGCTGAAACGGGAGGTTTCTGCTCTCAGGCTCCTCACTGACACTGACTGACTGATGTGTCTGTTTTTTTTTTTTTTGTTGTTGTTTTTTTTTATCCCAGGATGCTCAGCGGATGCTGGAGGAGACGGAGGACGAGCCGGTGTACAACAGAGAACACGTCCTCAAGTTCCCAATCAAACAGCTCAAAGGGCGGTGAGTCAGGAACCGACACACTGATCGAAGAACCCTAACCCATTGCACGGACTAATGTGTGTGTGTCTGTGTGTGTTGTGCAGTTTGGACCCATCGGAGGTGAACATCTCAGATGAAATGGCCAAAAGTGGCATTTGGAAATCAGTTTCCATGAACTCAGACAACAGCAAACCTCCAAAACGCTGCAGCAGGTAAAGTCATGTGATTGGTCCTCTCTGCCCTTTGATTGGTCCTGTCTGCCCTTTGATGAGTCTGTTGTCTTCCAGTATGGAGAAGCTGCCCAGTGTCCAGATATATGTGGGGGATGAAGACTGCCGGCGATTTGTGGACGCGGAGACATCACTATGATGCCCCACAGGGCGGATCCTCTGCGAGGCGAGGAGTTACAGCTGTCACTGATGTGACCTCGCAGCCCTTCCCTTCTCTCTGAACTGAGGTGGAAGGTCATCAGAGGACCAATCAGGCTTCACCTCGTCCTGCTGTACTTCTCATGCTGTGCTTCCTTGGATGAAGGTGAACGTTTCATATTCTCATCGTTTTATGGTGAAACATGGAGACTCCGCCGCTGGGAGCAAATATGGCCGCCACTATAAGAAATAGGTTCCTCGGGTTTCTTTGGATGTTTTTTTTTTTTTTTTTTTTTTTTCTGGTCTGAGTCGACACACAGACTCGACTGACGCCTGATTTCCAAACTGATGATATGATAAACAGCCCAAGTTTGTTTTTATCCTTTTTGATTCAGCAGGTGAGCTCTTCCCCTCCAGCTGTCCGACAAAGGACGTTCTTATTTAATCATGCTGATCTCAGTTGTATCTGCGTTGGTGAGTGTGTGTTTTTATGTTTGTGTGTGGGAGTGTGTCTGTGCGTGCGATCAGTTGTACCTCACCTTGTTGCCTACAGCGGCCGTCTGAATGACGTCTCAGTTGTCGTCTTTATTGGAGAAACTTTAATAAACTCAGTTTGTGACGAAGATCAGAGTCTCATCCAAATTAAACATACATTAGAAGTTCAGCTTCTTAACCTGGAGATCAGAAGATCTGGACCACGAACATCTGAAGTTCATCTCAGTTCTTCTGAGGGACAGGTGAGCCCAGTCCATCAGCTCCTGTTCAGACCACCAAACCGACACCAAGAGGCTCCTCTGCACAATTTCACTGTGTGAACGTCATGAGACACTGAGGCAGCAACCTATCACAGCCAATCACAACCTGTCAGGGCCCGTCACAGCCAATCACAGCCCAGCAGCTGATTCAGCTGCATTCATTTTCCAAATGTGACCAAATCCAGGCTGAAAGCAGACGTAGCTCAGGTTGTATTCGATTGTAACGTTGGATCTTTAATGTCCATAATTATCCAAACGAAATATTTAATGAACTTTTGTTTGATTGTTGTAATAAATTTATTTTTAATGATTCACTCAGTCATTGTCGAACAACGATGGATGTTGTTTCTGTGGGCGGAGCCAGGCTAGCGGGGTTTATGCTAAGCTAAGAGGAGGGAGGGATCTGAAGTTGACACTGAGTTGATTTTATTTACAAAATGAACTTTAGTCCTCAATTTTTTGTTAAAACAACTACAACTGGTTTAAACCAGAAAATCACAAAAACGCAAAAGAAATCACATGATCATAAGTTAAAAATATCACCAACAATAATTTACCTGCACGGAATAAACAGTGACAACGAGAATAAAACCAGGAAACCACATGACATGTGCTGACCCTGGACTGGTCTTGATCCTGGCCCCATTACAGCAGAGTGAATGTGAGCAGCATCAGCAGCAGAACAGCCAGAGATGCTGGAGGTCTGTATGATCCACCTGAACCAGAACAGGAAGTGCTGAGTTAGTGATTAGGAGCTAAAGTCTGATCAAATGTCAGTCTGATGACCAGTTATCGATCAGTGAAACCGGTCCTCACCTCTGGGCAGCAGCATGTCTTCTGTCATGGCCAGTGACCCGTTGTGCGGCGCTGGTTCGATTCCCAGAAGTTTGCACATCAGGGGGTAGATGTGGATGCTGTCGAACGGTTCGGACAGGAAGTTCCTCCTGAAGTCGGGACCGAAGGCCCTGAAGATGGTCTTCATGTCCATCTCGCCGTTGTGGAAGCCGTGGTCGCCTTTGTTGACGTAGACGATGAACCTCTGGAGGGAAGCGATGAAGAAGGTGGTGATGATCCCCAGCTCACATCACTTCCTGTTCTGTCTAAGCTAACCGAGCCACGCTAACAGTCTTTATGCTAAGCTAAGCTAAGCGCCTTTAAATTGTTTCTCAAATGAATAAAACTCCTGATATTGATTATTAGAACACATCACTTTCTGGAACTCATTCAGATATCAGAACATCACTGAAAATCCACCTTTGACTCATAGTATTGAAGTCTATGGGAAAACATCACTCCTTCTCCCTGATTTATTAGCTCAGTAAATGTTTCCCTGATGAGTTTATGAACTCACAGAGTTCAGGTTGAAGCCCAAATCTGCGACGACCACGATGGGAGGAAGCCGCTCACTCCTGCCGAGATGGAAGCTCCGCGGGATCTGGTCTTTCTGGTAGACCGTGAGGTTGGGTGCCTTGGACAGGGCGTCAAAAACCTCCTGCTGCTTCCCAGGCCGCGGCGTCAGGATGCCAAACCCGCCATAGTCCAGGATCTCAAAGCTGGCAAGCTTGAGTAAATTCAGATACTTGTTGAGGACGATCTCATCGACCAGCGGTCTCTTCTTGACGGTGGTCATCCCGTGGTCGGAGGTGATGATGACGTTCAGGCTGTCCGTCAGCTGATGCAGGTCAATGGCTTCCCTCAGGTAACCAATGATGCGGTCGATCTGCTGTATGATGGTCTTCCTGTCCGGGTGGTCCGGGCCCTTGGCGTGGCCCACGTTGTCGGGCTCACCGTAGTACAGCGTCACAAAGTCGAAGTCCTCCTCTGAGAACCAGCTCATCACCGTGTCGATGTTCTGACGCCACTCGGTCTCGTTGTCGTCCTGGTGGTCGAAGGCCTCCACCCTGACCCGGTTCACTGCCTGCCCGCTATAGTTGGCTCCACCGCCCGGGTAGAAGAAGGACGCAGTTTTCAGACCCTGAAACAAATAGAAACACATAGAACTGAGATGAGCCTGATTCTGGTCCTGGTTCACAGGAAGTCTCTCACTGGTCATTCATCAGTCCCGCTTTAGATGAAGGTCTTGGTGTCAGATCCAGCTGGTTCTTTGGGGTTTCGGGAGAGGAGCGTCCCTCTGAACAGATGAGACAGGCACGTCCCTGCTCTGAGAAACTTCAGGAATGACAGACCAGAACAGTCTGGACTCAGGAGGTCCTGGTTCAGGGACAGTGATAACAGACCACATTCATGGAGGAGCAGAGCAGTGAATGACTGAGGTCCAGGAGATGCTCCAGACCTAGAGTTGACCCAGAGACCATGAGGGATTTGGACTGGAGACTGCGTAGGTGGACAGATAACAGTGAAGACCTGAAGAGGATCACAAAGACCTGGTTTCCAGGTTCCTGTGAACTTGAGCAGAGTTGAAAATATTGATGATGATTTTGTGTTGAACAGGTTTTTGTTGGTCCAGGATTCTGGTTCAGCTCCATGTCACTAGGACGCCGCCCTTGCTCATTTCCCATGAGCCTCGGTCCATCTGATCCTGACGACGCGGGCAGACATCTGGACAACTGTATGTTAAAGGGCGATGACGTCATTGTGCATTGACCAATCAGAATACAGAACTGTTTCTTCTTGACGAAGAGGCCGACTGTTGTGTTTGATTTAAATAAAGTTTGGTCCAAAGAACTTTATTGAATTAAGACTTTTGACAACAACAAACTACAAATTTTAGATACTTCAGATTTTAACTTCTTCCTGTTTCCTGGTTTGAACCTTAAAGTAGACCACCTTCAGGTCCAGCTGACTCACCTGGTTCTGGGCCGTGATCCATAACGGCAGGACTCCGTTGTCCCACCACTTGGACCTGGTCAGCGTCTGTTTGTGAGGAACTTTGAGGTTGGTGGTGGTGTTGAACATCATGTTGTGGACCACTTCGTGATCCTCCACCCACCTGCCTGGTGCACAGGAAGCAACATTTCATTTCAAAGTAAGAGCTCTCAGTTTTTCGGTGACTCAACAGAAACATGAAGAGAAAAAGATCAGCTGGAAGGAGACGGATCTTTTTGTCCCTTTAACATTCGTCACATTCAGTAGACTTTGCTCAGAGAAAACACCAAACTGACGTCATGCTTTACTTTCCAACATTTCTCCTGAACTTTATTATGATTATTTTGGTTTGAAGCAGATGAATTAGAATCGACTTCAAACTGAATTTTACTCCAGTTTATTTATAAAGCAATCGAGGAAATGAAGTGTAAAAATTTTATATTGAAAATATTGAATTTGCATAAAAAGTTTAGAATCAGTTCTCTTTAAAAAGTATCTATCTAAACATAAATGTATGTGTGCGTGTACATATGAGGATCTTTTATGAAGTTGATTAATCCTGTAAATATTTCATCATAAAACTAATCAGCAGTTTGAGTCCTGAGCTGTAGCTGTAAAATGCTGATTTTTATACTCTGATAAGATACAATATCATGAAACGGCTGCTGGTTGAAGTTTACACTGAAGCACCGGCTTTAAATAACATTCAAGAACAAATTGAATACTTGAAGGACTTTGATTATTTGATGTTGAATGAACTAAATTCCAACTTGATTTAACTTAAAATCCTTTGAAAATGAACTTTCCCTAATTTCTCCACTTCATATCTTTAGTTAAAGTCATTTAATTTCAATTTTTTATTAATTAAATGACAAATTTTTTATTAAGAATGCAAAATAAAAGTAAGAAAAGCAAATTTTTCTGTTTAAACTTGAGGAGTTTATTTGAAAATAGAAAACGTAGATCAAGAAACAGAACAAGCAGCTTGTTGAAAGAGTTGGTCATCTCTTCTGTATTATGATAATGATGATGCAGCTCTGAGTTACCGGTGATGGTGGTGAAGTGGGACGGGGAGGTCATGGTCAGCATCGGGGGGGTGATATATTTGGCCTTGACCCCGTCCAGAACCAGCTGGTCCAGGTTTGGCGTGTCCACGTCCTGGTCGTAGTCCCACCTGAAGCCGTCAAAGGAGATGAGCAGCAGCTTGTGCCTGGACGGGCCTGCCTCGCTCAGCGGCTTGGCGGCAACGCAGACTGCCGCCATGACAACCAGGAAGAGCTCCAGCTTCATCTTCTTCCTCGTCTTCGCACTGACTGACTGACTGCAGCTCGACTTGGCTGCACCTGAGCAGCTCACCTGCAGGTTAATGAGTAATCAGTGATAGAGATCTGCTGATCTGCTGATGTGAAGGACGAGACCTTCGGCTGGAAGCCGCGCTCTGATTGGCTCTTATCGGTGGAGATTTGATTCGTTATCATCAATAGTCTGTGAAGCTGCCACAGTAACGGACTGACAGTGATGATGAAGTCACATCTTCACTGAAGGAAAACCAGACAGTTCCAGTTGACGTTCATTTTCAGAAACAGAAAAGTCCTGCAGTGAAATGACCTTTGACCTCAGACAGATAATTGATCCAGTGTATGATCGTTATCAGATTAATAATCCTCAATCATTGTTGCCTCAGCAGCATTTTACTGTTTAACAACCTCACATACACTCAGTGTAGTCCACCGGTTCCCAACCAAAGGCCCAGGCCCTCGGAGGGGTCGTCAGATGAATCCTGGGAAAAAAGCTCTTCACTCTTAGATCAGAAAATAAAATGATGTCGTGTTTCCAAGTTCTTGAAAGTTAAACATTTTCATAAATTGAAAAAGGTCACATGGTCATAAAGCAATAGATCAAATAAAATTTATTAATTCAAGGTCGACTCGCTGACTGTTTCAAGGTCATCAGTCACTCAAACACAAGCTTTCAATCAACTGAGGGAGAAACATGAAGTCTCACATCATTTCCATTAAATAATTTTACATGTGACACAAATGTATTCTAAAAAGAATTAACAAAAAAAAACTTAACCATAAAGAGAACTTTTCAAAATAAGATGCTGGGAGATACCAAAGTAGACTGCAGCTTGATGCCAAAGGCAAAGCGTGAGTTCAACCAATCAACTGATGGTGATATTTCTGTAATAGATTATGTCATAATATGTGAATAATAAAGAAACAATTAAAATTCCATTTCTGAGGTTATTTTGAGATAGATTTTTTTTAACATAAGAATTTAGTAAACTTGAAATGTTTAAATTCCTCCAACTTTCTGTGAGAGTATTTTTGGAGGTTAGATTATGTTGACAGGAAATTTCTTTGTCCTGCACGAAGATGTCAAGATCTCAAGTCTAGAACAACACCATGTCAGAGATGACATTTAATTTTTACTTTAATGAATTTTATACTTTTTTTCCTCAAATGTACGTTTCTTATTTTGGTGGGAAAGGAATTCCGGAGGCACTTCCGTGAATAACTTCCGGGTCGCAGAGGTGACTTCTGCTCACACTCAGATCTGACTCGTGTGTTTGGTTCTTGAATAAAATGCGATAATTAGCTTCAGGTTTGGTTTTTCTTCAGTTCGGGTTTCTCCGGGACTTTCTCCGGGACTCTGAGCAGGTTTGTGGATAAAATCCTCCTTAACCTCCGTTAGCTCACGTTAGCCTCTAGCTAGCAGCCGTTAGCATTAGCTCCAGTTTGATGTTTCTGCTGTCATATTGATTGATCAACATGATCGGACAGCAGCAGGTTATCAGACATAAACATCCCATCCTGACAGGAACAAACTGCAGACTGTAGTTGTTGTCTGGTCTGATACAGAAACGGCCTGTTGTCTCCTGTCGCTTCAGAAATGTCTTCATTATGGGGCCTGAGGCCGCTGCTGACGTCACTCTATCAAGGTAAGTTCACTCACCTGCACATGTTCACTCTTAGTTTGACGATTCGTCTTTGAAATGAAAATCAGTTTTTCCTTAATATTCACTGTTTAAATGACCTTTCCCTTCCTGCAGCCTCCCAACATGCATCTTGCTGGACTGGGCCTCTCCTCCCCAGAACGATGGCCACACTCAACCAGATGCACCGGCAGGGGAAGCCCAAGCCGGCCCCCAAACCTGTTGGCGCCACGTTCGGCCGCCCCCAGCTTAAAGCAGTGATCCTGAAGACCATGATCCGAAAGCCCAAGAAGCCCAACTCTGCAAACAGGAAGTGCGCTCGGGTGCGGCTGTCCAACGGGAAGGAGGCCATAGTGTTCATCCCCGGGGAGGGGCACAACCTGCAGGAGCACAACGTGGTGCTGGTGCAGGGCGGGAGGACGCAAGACCTGCCGGGGGTCAAACTCACTGTGGTCAGAGGCAAATATGACTGTGCCCACGTGGTGAAGAAGAAACAGTAGAGAGAGGGAGACGGACACTGTGGTGGAACCTTCTGTCACTGTCACAGCCGGTTAATGAATGTGTTATTCCAACATCTGGGGGCCGACGGCAGAGACACCAAGTGGACACAAAGATGCTGAAACCTGTTCAGGGTTTTGTACCGTTTCACTGCTGTTGGATGAAAAACGTGTTTGTATAACATGGTAGTTATTGTTATTAAACTTCTGAGTCATTGTTGTGAAGGATATTTCATACATTGGTAAAATAAAATCAAAGCCACATTTACTGCCACAAGTCATGTTAATAATGAACCACCCTGAAGAGACAGTTTCTGTCTTTCTTTCTTTTTGTTTTAGACCTGAGAAAAACTAAACTGAGCCCTCCTCCGTGAAAACGCAGACAGTTTCTTAAATGATGAAAATAATGACAACAAACCTGAAAGAGAAAAGAGAAACCAAGGCGGAAGAGCATTTTACGTTCATTCAGTCTACTGACCATCAGGGGGCGACGCCACTGGTCTTAATAGAAGTCAGACTGTGTTGAAGTCTATGGGAAAATGTCCCTCCTCCTCCTCAGTAAACGTTTTCCTGATGAGTTTATGGTCTCAGTCTCTAGTTTACAGCCTTCAATTCAACATGATGTTCATTTTTTAAATGAAAATTTAGAAAACAGACCTGGGACCTGGGTGGGGGACCGGAGGGTCGCCGGTTCACGTCCCAGCCCAGACAAAGAAAAAGTGTGATGTGTGGACTGGTGGATGGAGAGGTGCCAGTCCACCTCCAGGGCACTGCCGAGGTGCCCTTGAGCAATGCACCATCCCCCCCCCGGGGTTGCTTCAGGGTGCGCTGAGCAATAGCGGCGCCTTCACTCTGAAAACAGGGGCACCTCTTTGTATGTTGCGTGATATAGGGCCCTGTGTGTGTGTGGTTGTCTGGGGGCCTGTACATATCTCTGTCAGAGTGTAAATGTAATTTTTTTGTTTGTGTACAATGACAATAAAAAGCTGTCTCTTCAGGTCAGAGGTCAGAGGTCAGGGGTCAGGGGTCGGTGCAGTTCTCCTCCCCGCCGGCGGCGGCAGCACCGAGCCGCCTTGTGTCCGCCATGTTTGATTTCCGGTTTTTAATTCCATTTAAAGTTGTCTTTTTAGCTCAAACATCGTCCGGTCTTCGCCCGCAGATTGCTCCTCTCCCCCGGCTCCGTGTGTCCAGCGGCGGCCGGATGACGGCAGGTACCGGCAGGGGCCGCGGCGTTCTGCCGGGCAGAGTGGCCTGAGGGCGGCCGGAGGATGACGCCTCCCCGGCGGCCGGTGAGCCCGAGCGGCCGCTCCGGCAGTCCAGTCACAGCGGGCGGCTCTCGGAGGAGCTGCGGCCTCGGCAGACGGACAGTTCTTCGGTCATCTCCGGCCTTTTCGGCCTTCTCGTCTTCTCCGTCAGCGGAGCAGCAGCGGCCGGCCCCGGTACGTTATTTCAGCCTTTTATTCCGTTTTCAGCCGTTTTTGGACCGTTACTGTTCGGCTGCTGACGGTTAGCATGCTAACTGTTAGCTAGCTGCTAACAATAACCGCCGCCGTCTTCGTTAACGTCGTTAATTTAACATTTAATGAATGTTTTATCCAACAAGAAGCAAAGAACTGCTGTTTCCTTTGGTTATGAACTACAATATTATTTTTCATTTAGCCAATTCGTTGTTTGTGTGAGATTATAATTTAAAACACATAAAATGTCTTTATGTCAATAATGAAACTGGAGCTGCAGATAGAGATCCATTTAAAGTGTCTTACTTCAGACTTCAGGCAGTTTAACAAGTTCACAATAACACAAAAAATCTACTAAAACAGGATGTAAACAGCCCTGCAGTGACTACTGGTCAGATCTGAACTGTTTCAGTAAATACAACCTTTTCTGTGTTTGTTCAGCCATCTCCAGAGTAAAGTCTAATAAAGAGAAATGTCCCAGACAACCAGAGACTCACCTGATGAATCCATCTGCAGCAGCCTCAGAACGGACCCTGAAGGGGCTTCATGTCTTATTTGTGCAGCGGTGTACATTTTTTAAATCGACACTAAATGGTCCCTGTTCAGCCATTTAATGAGGACGTAAACAAGATCAAATTCTGAGCTGTGGTCCGAATTCTGACCGCAAACAACAAAAAAACTGTACTGCGCCAAAAGAACCTTCTTGCAGGTTCTTCTTTATGGCGTTTCCAGAGCTTTCAGCCACATGTCACAGCCTTCTTCAACAGCTGGACTTTCTCAGTTCTTTGTGCAGGTGTCAGTTTTTTTTTATCTGATGTCAGTTGTTTCGACATGGAAATAAAGGTCTATAAAAGGCAAAGCTAGTTTCATAAAGAAATGGTTTTCTCAGTTTGGTGAGAAAGAATTTGACTCATGAGCGAATGAATTGCAGCTTCTCGTGTTTATTTTTACAGAGGTTTTGAGGAGAGTCCACCTTCAGAAGCAGCAGAGGATGAGGAGATGAACGGAGTGAAAGTGGAAGCAGAAGAAGGAGGAGAGGACTGCCAGCAGCTTCCTGCTCCAGGTCAGAGATGAGCCCAGATACATTTATCAAAAATGTCTCCTGAGCACCTTTTCCACTGCTCCAAAACCTGCTGAGACCTGCTAACATCTGGCTTTTATCAGCAATGGAGAAGGATCCATCCAGACCTGGATCACATTATTCTGCAGTTCCCACTCTGATCAGCGTCGATGTGAACACACTCGTATTCACCTTCTCCAGCTGTAACATAACACACACCTGCTGTCAAACCAGCAACTCTGCAGCCTCACCCGTCTTTAAGAGACCTGACCTCTGAAATAACTTCTAAAAACAGACAATCACTGATGATGAAGCTTCACACTGAGACTCCAATTTTTTCTTCTCAGGGTCAACAACCTGAATGTGAGACGTGACAGATCAGTTTTTATCAGTGAGCACAGACTGGACTTTGGATGATGGGAAAAGGGTCAATCGGCTTCTATAAGCAGCTTCTGCCGAATTTAAAGACCCGAGTGTCCCTGCTAATCTGCTGTGGTCGGTTTAATTCACTGAATGAATCAGAGGGGTTCAGACCAGATTCAGTGTCTTTTCAGGGTGTCCACAGCCAATATTGTCAACATTTACAACAGATTTTCTCAACAGGAGTTACAGTCTCCTGTCCGATGTTTTTCCAACATTAAATCAGCTCATCTGTAAATTCAAACCCTTGCAGAGCTTCATCAGCGGGTTTATGTTTTATCATTAAACGTCCAAATGATCGTTTGAGATACTGATGTGGGCTTCATTTCCTGCAGGAGAGAACACGAATCCGGACGCCGAGTCGCCACCTCCACCACAGGAATCTACGTCAAAACAAAGCAGCCGCCAGTCAAAACGCTGTCACCGCTGTTCAGTATGCGGCAGAGAGTTCTCTCGCCCTTCCAGGCTGGCAGATCATGTGGCCACACACACTGGCGACAAACCGCACAGCTGCTC
>CM068486.1:490751-538553 GCA_034769265.1 Remorina albescens
CAAAGAGGAGGTTTATAGATGTAGTGAAAGAGGACATGAAGGTGGTTGGTGTGAGAGAAGAGGATGCAGAAGACAGGCTTAGATGGAGGCAACTGATTCGCTGTGGTGACCCCTGAAGGGAAAAGCCGAAAGGAGAAGAAGACTGCTGATCAGATAACGATAAAAAAAACTTCAGATCAGGTGATTCTGAATATGTGGAGACTTTTTACAAAAATGAAAAACACTGAGGTAAAAAAGAATTTAGTGTGTCTCTAAGAGGTGGATGTGAAATGTTGAATATTCACTGAGACGACAGAAACTTTCTGGTCTTTTCAGGGAAAGTTTTGATTGTTTCTATTTTAAGGATTTCCTCAAAGTTCATTGAAAAAAGGAACCTTCATCACAAACGGTCTTCATCCTCCTGAAGCGGACGCCTCGGAGTTACCACTGAAGTCTGACGGTCTGTTCCCATACCGGGACTCGAACCCGGACTCCCGACCACTGGACCGTGTTCTGAAGCACGACACGGCTCCTTTAGAGCTCAAGGCCTTTGTCGTCCTGGCTCTGGTTCTGGATCAGGTCCCATATGGTCTAGCGGTCAGGATTCCTGGTTTTCACCCCGGTATGGGAACCCTTTTGTAACAGCAGAATCCTGGATCAGAGGAGACTGCACAGCTCTAATGTCAGCTACATGAGCTGAACTAGACCAGGACCAAAGGAAAACCAGGGACCCGTCCCAAGTGCATCTCCTGAGACGCTCATTAGAACCATTAGATCCAGGACGAGGACCGGTCTGTCTCCCAAACCCAGAAGACCTGGTCCAGAACTGATCCTGAACTGGGTCAGTTGGAGGGGGGAGGGGCAGATCCAGGACAGGCAGAAAACAGAAAACCTCACAAAAGCATTCCTGACCCAGATCCATTGTTTTGGTCTGCAGATCATGAGGTTCAGTGAGACCTGAAAACAAACCCGTAATGAGCCGTCGTTGTTCTACAGGTTCTCTACTTGGCCTCCTTCTTCTACACGCTCAACTACGTGAGGAACCTCCACACGGGGATCAGGGAGAAGTTCTACAGCTGCCAGGACGGGTACCCCGTACAGGTAGACCAGACCTCCGCCAGGTCTGAAGGAACTCTTTATTCTGGAACAGGAAGCAGCGAGCGTCCAATCAGAAGAGAGGACCTTTAAGGAGCCTTAAAGGTCCTCTCTTCTGATTGGCTGACCGACAGTTCAATCAGACTGAGACAGTTTTTGGTTTTTAAAAACATCTTCTGATGAATTCAACCCGTCAAAATAAAAGCGTGGAGCCGTGATGATGAGAAGGATTGTTGTTTGTCCTTCTGTCAGGTGTCCAACAGAGTGAAGACAGCTGATTGGCTCTCTGCTCTGCTGTCGGGGTGAGTTACACCTCAGGGGGCTGAGAGGCGTTCAAGTTCCTCTGTAAAAACCTGTTAATGAAGTGTGTTCACCTGTTTCCAGACTGACTCCTCCCCTGCTGATGACGCCTGTGTTCATCCAGGGAAACATCAACCAATGTCAGACCAACTTCAGCCAGCCGTACAGGTGAGGAGGCGGAGTCAGCTGTCGGTCACCTGTCGGTCACCTCCTTTTCTGTCTGCTGATTGTGCGTCGTCCCTGCAGGTGTCTGCTGCTGGACACCGGAGCGCTGTACCTGACGTCACAGCAGCAGCCAATCACAGCCTGCGGCCGGCTGCACACCTACAGCATCGCCATCTTCCTCGCCACCTTCATCTTCACGCTCGTCAGCATCACGGTCAGTTTCCACACAGGATGTTTGGACTGAAGGAAACATGGCGGCCTCGGTGTGTGTTGACTCCTCCTCCTCCTCCCGCAGGTGTTCGTGCTAAAAGCTCGCCGTATTTACAGGCGGGTCGTGACGTCAAGCGGTTACCTAGGCAACCAGCAGCGGGCCTCCTTCCGGGTGATGGACCGGCGGATGCTGCTGTACCCGCTGGTCTTCGTCCTCTGCTGGGGTCCAGGTTGGTTCTCCGTCCTGATTCTAATCACCATGGTTACCGGGCGCAGATCGGAGCCTCCTGATTGGCTGCAGAGTTAACCAATGTCTGCCTCTGTGCTGCTCCCTCAGCTGTCGGTTTGGCGTTTCTGCGGCTGGTGAAGCCGTCGGCGTGTCAGGGCGGGGCCAGAGTCGGCCTCTACATCTCACAGGTCGGACCAATCAGAAAGGCCTCTGTACTGAAGTCTATGGGAAAATGTCCCTCCTCCTCCCTCCCTTATATTGAAGTCTATGGGAAAATGTCCCTCCTCCTCCTTTATTTTGAAGTCTATGGGAAAATGTCCCTCCTCCTCCTCCTTTATTTTGAAGTCTATGGGAAAATGTCCCTCCTCCTTTATATTGAAGTCTATGGGAAAATGTCCCTCCTCCTCCTTTATACTGAAGTCTATGGGAAAATGTCCCTCCTCCTCCCTCCCTTATATTGAAGTCTATGAGAAAATGTCCCTCCTCCTCCTTTATATTGAAGTCTATGGGAAAATGTCCCTCCTCCTCCCTGATGAGTTTATGGTCTCAGTCTCTAGTTTACAGTCTTCAACACAACATGATGTTCATTTTTAAAATGAAGCTCCATTTAGAGGGAAACAGACCAGGAAGGAGGGGAGGGGTTAGGGGGCGGGGCTGCTGTGTGACTGACAGATGCATCACTCAATAAGGATAGAGAGCAGAGCAGGTCAGATCCTCATTTTCCTCCTAATCTGGTTTCTACCGGTTTAAAAACCAAGATGGCCGAAAGATCAATTCCAAACTGGAGACGTCACAACATGATAGTTCATAAAAAAAGATCAGAGTTTATTTAAAATGTGACCTGAGTTCTTCTTCCTTCAGGCTTTGACCTCGGCGTCTCAGGGTTTCCTCAACTGTCTGGTCTATGGATGGACACGTGCTCGTCTCCGCCGCGCCGGCAGGACGGTTTTGTCTCGGGACGTGGACACTCAGACGCCTCTGCTGCGATCGCAGAAGAAGAGAAGCTACCAAACGCTCCTCACCATCAGCTGAGAGACGGACGAGTCAAACCGGGACTGACAGGTGTCTCCGTCAGCTCTGAACTTTCAGTTCTACTGGGAGGGAAAACACCAACATGGTCTCAGACGTCCACCTCCGATCCTCGACCACTGAGGCGAGAAAAAGGGAAGAAGAAGAAGGAGGGGGGATTCACAGCAAGAGGAAGAACAACAAAGAAAACAGGATTTGAAAGATGATGATGACATTTAGGCAGCACGGCAGACCTCAGAGCAGCTCTGGTGGTCATGTGACCTCTGGAGGTTCAATGGAGGACGATATTAGATCTGACTTCAGCCCAGAAACACAAAGTTCAGAGCCTGAAAACTCATTTACATTAGATCGAACATTAGACGTGTGAATTCACTTTCACATCATTTTCTCAGTTTTTTCAGTTTCATTGTCTCATGAAGGTTTTATATTAATAACAGAAAGGAGAAGAGTTTCTTCATCGTGAAAATTCAAAGAAGATTTCTGTCCGGAAAATCCAGAATTTAAACTAAACAGACAATGTCCAATGTTTGTGGTTTATTTTTTTTTATATCTTAAAATGTGTTTTTAATCATTAAAGATCCAAAATGTCTGAAGGTTTAAAAGCCCCTACAGGACCAGGACCAGGACCAGGGAGAGACCCCGGTCCTGGTCCTGCGTAGCTGCTGACCAACGGTGCAGAAACTGTTGTTGCATCTTTATGTGATGTGGCGTTCAGGGGCAGTTGGGCGTCAGAGCCCCCCCCCGGCTTTCAGCCAGAATGTGCAGAACAAAGAGTTTCAGTCAAACACTCAGCTTCATCACATCTCAGCAGGAAACTGAGAGTCACAACGAAAACCAAATCTCAACGTTTGAGTCACAGAACAGAAGAGAACGTAGAATCAGACCCGACAACAACTTCACTGAACAAAAAAGACTTTTCAGTGAAGTCACAGAAATCTAAAAGATTTTAGTTCGAATCAGTGTGTGTGTGACTGAAATGAAAACATAAACTGTCGTCACCAAAAGACCTCAAACTACAAAAAAGCAACAAGTATGACCTTTAAATGGAAGGTCCATATTTTGTATTTAAAGGTCCGTGTTGTCTGATTATGACATCTGGTGATAATTTAATATCTTTTATATTTTTAAAGACTCTTTAAATTAAAACGGGTAAATAAAATCAGCTCCAGCTGGAGAAATGTTTTTGTATTTTAAAACTGTAAAACGTTAAACAGGTTGAAGTTTGATGGTCTGAAGCAGAAACTGGAGTTCAGAAGGAAAAGAAAAGTCTCTCCGCTGATCCGGACGTTGTGATTCACACAATGTGACATAATCCAACAACGTGTCATCACAACCGACTGCACACCTTCAAGCAGCCGTCTGTTTTTGTGCACAAACATCGGTGAAAAAACTGAACAGAAGATTTTACTGAGCAGCAGACGAATTCATCAGATCGACAGAAGACAAAACATTTCAGAGTTTTGGACATCTTTTATTTTAAAGGTCCACATTGTAACAGGATCAGATGTTTTCATTGATTCTGTGGTGAGACCTTAGACCTGGTCCTAGATCTGAGGACCGGGGACCTGGATCCCCCTGCTGGAGCAGAGACCACATGACGCCCAGGGATTTATTTTTATTGACAGGAAACAGACGGACTTCCTGTCCTCGGAGGACGAACGTCACTGGTCGTGCATGATGCGGTCGGCTGCGTGGTGACAGTTGTCTGTCAGGAGGCGGTAGATCGACCCTCCGGTCTCCACCAGATCTGAGATCGTCTTCGTCCCCTCAAAGTCCCTGGTCACCGGGCTCCCGTCCTCCAGCACCGGCTGCAGACACAAGAAGGAGGACAACTGTTACCCCTGATGTCTCTGTCTCCCTCCCTCTCTCTCTCTCTCTCTCGCCCAGTGTGTGTCCTGTCCCACCTGCCAGGCCGAGCTCATGTGTCGGGCATCCGTCACTACCGTCTGAGAAGACACTCCGTAGTTGCGTCCTTTGTGGACGAGCCATGTGGATCCGTCCTCCAGGGTGACTCTGGGAAACGGAGTTTAACATAACTCAGAGTGAACATCATCTAACGAGGACAATCTTTAACGTGAAGAACTCAGAAGACCAGAAAACTCTCACTGAGCTAATCGATCCATTGAGAAGTAGGGACATTTTCCCATAGACTTCAACCCAATCTGACCACTTGAGTCTCCCATCAAACTCTGGGTCTAAGACCTGGTTTCTAAAATACCGGTCCACCTCAGGGGGTCTGACCTGACTCCACTGTGGGTTGTGGCGTCCCACTCGGGGCGCAGGCCCGACAGCTTCACATTGCCGCCCGAGCTGGACGAGCTGGTTGAACTTCCTATTGGCCTCCTCATCAGCTCCGCCTGATGGACCGAAGAGCCCAGGAGCCGGGCCAGGTCCCGGCCCGACAGGTCGTAGTTGTGGTTACTGGCCTTTTCTGGAAGAAGGTTGTGACAGAATCATCAGACATTTTTAACGGCCCAGAAAAAGAAGCTAAAGTCTCACTGTTGCCGCCGTCCACAGAGATCAGAACCAGAGTCAGAACCAGAACAGACAGCAGCACCTGGACCGACACCATGATGGACCAGAATCTGTCTACCTGTCACAGCTCACTGAGACCTCCACATCAGCTTTTATAGAGTCCTGATGCTCCTCCTCCAAGTCTGAAGTTCCACCCTGACAGTAAACACATTTCATCACATCTGATCCGGACCCAGAGAGTCCAGGATCTGATCCGAACCCAGAGAGTCCAGGTCTAATCCGGACCCAGAGAGTCCAGGATCTGATCCGGACCCAGAGAGTCCAGGATCTGATCCGAACCCAGAGAGTCCAGGTCTGATCTGGACCCAGAGAGTCCAGGATCTGATAACATCAGAAGTATCTGGAGTTAAACTTCTTCATCTGATATTTAATTTTTCCTGTTTTTTTATTTGAATTTCTGTTGAATATTCTACAGTTTGGTTCTGATGAAGGATCCGGATCCTTCGGTCTCAGTCCACATCAGTCCTGGTCTCTGTGTTTTCCACCATGTTGACAGTAAACAACACATTTCATCATCAGGGAGCCTTTCAGGACACAAAGGGGGGGGGGGGGGGGGGGGGTGGATTAAACTCCTCGTATTTATCAATTATTAACAAATTGCTTTGAAAAACATTTCAGTAAACGATCAACAGAGAAGTTCTGATGTTTGAATGTTTGAAAGACAAACAAGAAAATCAGACAAAAGAGTTTGAGAATAAAACCTTAATTGAATCATGAGACGTTACAGAAAACCAATCAAGTCACGGCCGAGAACGACCACGAGACGTTCACTGACCGTCACATGACGGGACGCCTGGTGACAGTTGCTGAAGATCCGTCCATCTTCTTCCTCTGATCTGTTTCCGGGTCACCCTGGACAGGTCTCCAGTCCATCACAGAGACAGACAGACCTACAGACAGTTTAGAGCCACCAATGAACCCAAACATGATGTCTTTGGAGACTCCACACAGAAAGGCCCCAGGCCGGGAATCGAACCCAGGACCTCCTTGTTGTGGGGAAACAGCGTTAATCACTACAGGTTGTAATTTTCTCCTCCAGCCGTTAAAATCCTTCGTGCCCTCCACCTGCAGGAGGCGACACAAAGAGAGGCAGCCTGTTGGTTTAACGGACAGGAAGTGTCGGTGTGGAACCAAACCTGGTGCAGCAGGTCTGAGGACGAAGACCTGATCCAGTTAAAGGTAATTTGACGACTTTCGCTCACTCAGACTTGATTATTGTGACACTCCGACGGACATGTGACCGTCTGGATGAGTGAGGTTTGATTTGGAGGGAATCAGGTCTTTATATCAGTCAGTCAGACCTTTGTTGTCCCTGAACCTGGTCCTGGTCCTGGTCCAGGTTTCTAGTTGTGTTAAAGGTCTCTGACAGCAGGTTAACGTCCTGAGATGACTTCAGAGAGGATTAGAAGAACAGGATGAAATGACAGATAACAGATGCGGTGTGTGTCGGTCTGATATCGATGATTAGTTGTGTTAACTCTATAAAGAGTTCGGATTCGATGGAACTCTGATGTGATTTTGGAGCTTTATCAATAAATATGACTTGATTTGATTTGATCATATCGAGTTAAGGAGGAAAAGGAAGCGATGAGAGAAGAGAGCAGCTGGTCTCACCGTAAATGAAACTGGACGAAGGTCTCAGTCACTGAGACACTGAGCTCCGTCAGCCAAAGGCTGAGGACGAGGACGAGGACAGACTTGTCCTCTGCTCAGGGTGTCTGAGGATGGACCTGACTCAGTGTGACTGAATGTGGCTGCTGTCAAAATCATAATAATAAAAACCAATAACAGCTTCACAGATTCATTTAACAGACTGAAGACTGAAGAATTCATCCAACAACAAAAGGACTGACCTCCACTGGACGAAGACGAGGACATGAGGATTTGTGTCAGTCTGAAAAGGAGGAAACTTCATCTGGTTTTATAACCAGACAGGAAGTCCACGGTGGAGCCGGTTTGGTGAGAAACACAGACGTTGACATGAGAACAAAGACTGTCCAGAATGGGAGGACAGCGAGGACTCACCTGGAAGTCTCACTGAGTCCTGACAGACACAAAGACTCATTGGACGAGATAATCTGGACTGGATCGGCCCAACGAGTCCTCAGAACAGATCAGCAGGACATCAGAGAAGGATCTCTGATCTGGACCTTTTGAGGATCTTCAGGTTTGAAGGTTCTGAGGTGTCCAACCACATTCAGAGTCAACAGGAGACGTCGGAGACGGAAAGAGTACTGAAATATTCTACTCAAGTAAAAGTGAAGAACAGCTTGTTTAAAATTTACTCAGAGGTAAACTGGTGTTTGTTTGTTTGTTTGTTTGTTGACACTAAAGAAAGATACAAGGTGCTTGAAGAGCTGTCCATGTCCCCCAACCAGCAGGAGCTGGTGGAGACCAAACACGGAGCCTCACATCAGAAGGTCACATGACAAAAACAACACAACATTCATGAATATTGGTCTGATAAAATGATTTTATTATTCATAAAAAACAAAAACACCACAGAAGAAGGCGACCTCTATGTGAGTCCTGTCAGAGGTCAGAGGTCAGTGGGCGGGGCTCATTGGTTCATCATGCGCCGGGAGCCCAGGTGGCAGTTGTCCGTGAAGAGGTTGTAGTTGGAGCCTCCAGCTTTCACAAGGTCAGAAACTGTCCTCGTCCCCTGGAAGTCTCTGGAGCTGACCGGCTGCAGAGACAAAAGACAAAGAGACAAACTGCTGACTTTGTCCTCCAGGGTGGACGTCAGGACACGACGTCATCACTCAGAGTCCCTGAACCATCAGCTCCATTTAAAACCTCCGTTCGTTACAAAGAGCTCTGATCTCTGCTCTCTGATTGGTCGCTCACCTCCCAGGCCGGGCTCATGTGTCGGGCATCAGTCACCACCGTCTGAGAGCTCCTTCCGTATCCGTCTCCTTTATGGATTAGCCACCGAGTGCCGTCGTCCAGCGTCACTCTGGGGGACAGGAAGCAGTTTGAGCACCTTCAACAACACTGATTCTCATTCTCATTGTCCTCGTCTGTGTTGCCTGGCAACCGCATCAAACATGTGAGACACAAACATGAGCGGAGGCCGTCCTTCATCCTCACGCCTCGTACACGTTTCAGGACCTTTGGAGGTTCTGCTAACGTCTGTCTTTGTCTCTGAGCTCTGCGTTGGGTCTCCTCCAGGTTCCCCAGATCAGCTGGGTATGTGGACTCACCGGACTCCAGAGTGGCTGAGGGGTCCCACCCAGGACGAAGCTCCCTCCAGAGGCCTCTTCATCCTCTCAGCCTGATGCACCGGAGAGTTATAGAGCCGAGTCAGCGCCGAGCCCGACACGTCGAAGCTGTGGTTCGGAGGAGAGCCGTCTGTGGGAGCACAAGACCAGTCGCATCACAACACATCGCACAATTCACACCACAACAAGGAGGAGAAGAAGAAGAAGAAGAAGGAACCACCTCCTCCGGACGAAGACTCCACAGTGAGAGCCAGCACAGTCAGAACCAGAACAGACAGCAGCACCTGGACCGACACCATGATGGACGTCTCTGTCTACCTGTCACAGCTCACTGAGACCTCCACATCAGGTTTTATAGAGTCCTGATGCTCCTCCTCCTCCCAGTCTGGACTGTCCCACCTTACATCAGTCTGTCCTCTGCAGCTGGAATTTCCACACTGACAGTAAACACAACACATTTCATCACATCAGCTGTGACGCATCAATAAAGAGAAAGAACTGGACCAGAACCAGAACCAGAATCAGAATCAGGACCAGGACCTTGGTCGAGGCAGATGCCCCCCAGCCTGGTTCTGCCTCTTAAAGGACGTTTTTGATTCTGATTCTGGTTCTGGTTCTGGTCCAGTTCTTTCTCTTTATTGATGCGTCACAGCTGATGTGATGAAATGTGTTGTGTTTACTGTCAGTGTGGAAATTCCAGCTGCAGAGGACAGACTGATGTAAGGTGGGACAGTCCAGACTGGGAGGAGGAGGAGCATCAGGACTCTATAAAACCTGATGTGGAGGTCTCAGTGAGCTGTGACAGGTAGACAGAGACGTCCATCATGGTGTCGGTCCAGGTGCTGCTGTCTGTTCTGGTTCTGACTGTGCTGGCTCTCACTGTGGAGTCTTCGTCCGGAGGAGGTGGTTCCTTCTTCTTCTTCTTCTCCTCCTTGTTGTGGTGTGAATTGTGCGATGTGTTGTGATGCGACTGGTCTTGTGCTCCCACAGACGGCTCTCCTCCGAACCACAGCTTCGACGTGTCGGGCTCGGCGCTGACTCGGCTCTATAACTCTCCGGTGCATCAGGCTGAGAGGATGAAGAGGCCTCTGGCGGGAGCTTCATCCTGGGTGGGACCCCTCAGCCACTCTGGAGTCCGGTGAGTCCACATACCCAGCTGATCTGGGGAACCTGGAGGAGACCCAACGCAGAGCTCAGAGACAAAGACAGACGTTAGCAGAACCTCCAAAGGTCCTGAAACGTGTACGAGGCGTGAGGATGAAGGACGGCCTCCGCTCATGTTTGTGTCTCACATGTGTGATGCGGTTGCCAGGCAACACAGACGAGGACAATGAGAATGAGAATCAGTGTTGTTGAAGGTGCTCAAACTGCTTCCTGTCCCCCAGAGTGACGCTGGACGACGGCACTCAGTGGCTAATCCATAAAGGAGACGGATATGGAAGGAGCTCTCAGACGGTGGTGACTGATGCCCGACACATGAGCTCGGCCTGGGAGGTGAGCGACCAATCAGAGAGCAGAGATCAGAGCTCTTTGTAACGAACGGAGGTTTTAAATGGAGCTGATGGTTCAGGGACTCTTAGTGATGACGTCGTGTCCTGACGTCCACCCTGGAGGACAAAGTCAGCAGTTTGTCTCTTTGTCTTTTGTCTCTGCAGCCGGTCAGCTCCAGAGACTTCCAGGGGACGAGGACAGTTTCTGACCTTGTGAAAGCTGGAGGCTCCAACTACAACCTCTTCATGGACAACTGCCACCTGGGCTCCCGGCGCATGATGAACCAATGAGCCCCGCCCACTGACCTCTGACCTCTGACAGGACTCACATAGAGGTCGCCTTCTTCTGTGGTGTTTTTGTTTTTTATGAATAATAAAATCATTTTATCAGACCAATATTCATGAATGTTGTGTTGTTTTTTCTGAACAGAATTTTCTGCTCTGACTCAGAAAAAGACATTATTAATAATAACAAATGATCCCAGCCTGTTGGTCCAGTCAGATCCTGGTGTCCACATGTGGCTGCGTACTCAGATCTGATGAATCCAGATGTTGACCTCAGGACTCAGAGGTCGTCCAGAGACCTGGTCCAGGTCCAAGTCCACCTGAAAAACGGGAAATCCCATCCCACCAAAACCTGCAACTGTCAAACACGAAGCTCCTGCCGGCCTGACACAGGTCAAAGGTCATGTTTGGATTTCCTCATTTTAGGAAAATCCCGGAGCAAACAGACGTCACAGAGCGGCAGCTCGTTTGTTTTTCAGCCTCCGTCCTGTTGTGGCTGCGCAGAACAATCATTAACTTCAACACAGACTTTCATTTATTTTCATTATAATAAATATAGAAAACTTCAAATCATTTCAAAGCACTGAGTCCCAGATGATGTCATGGCTGCCGTCTGATTGGCTCAGCTGTAATACCGCTCCAGGTGTGGGGCTTCAGGTGGAGCGGACGTCGTCGTGGCTGCCGAATAGGCTGGAGCTGCAGGACCGGACGCCGCCGACGACAGGAAGGTAGGAATGATGGAGGATGGGCAGCTGCATGGAGAGACGGCGCCGCATGCTGCCAGAAATCACAGCCACAATCACATGACCTTGACGGTGAGTCAGAGGAAGTGATGACATCATTGGACAGGTCAACATGTTTGTTTGAACTCACTGCTCAGGAGAGTTGATGTCATCTGGACTTGGCGGTTTCCTGTCAGCACGGACCTGATCCTCATGAGTCCAGCTCACAGACCGGACCTCACCTGTCGGGACAGACACGGTTACAGCAGACAACCGGGAGTCACAGGAAGTTTAATGACTCGCTGACTCATCGTGTCTGTTGGTACCGATGTGGGCGGTCCTCATCACATCGTGAAGAATCTCACACTCTGAAGTCTCCGACAGTTTCATGGTGATGGTTTCTATTTCTACATCCAGCTGCAAAGACAACAACAAACGCAACGACAGCATTATTATTATTTACTTTAAAGGTCCTTCGATGTTAAATGTGGACATTTAGTCCTTAATGGTCACTCATTAACCATCTAAATGCTGGTTGGCTCCGTTCTGACTGTGGACTCAGTCCTTCATCTTCTTATCTGTTTCTAGGTCATGGGGGGTTCTGGAGCCAATCCCAGCTCACTCTGTGAGGGCGGGGTCACCCTGGACAGATGTCCAGTCCATCACAGAGACAGACAGACCTACGGACAGTTTAGAGTCACCAATGAACCCAAACATGATGTCTTTGGAGACTCCACACAGAAAGGCCCCAGGCCGGGAACCGAACCCAGGACCTCCTTGTTGTGGGGAAACAGAGCACTCAAAGTTTTCACTCTCTCCTTCTGAATTTCTTATTTCTGTTCTCGCCTGTGCAGTCCGACTCTTCAGCTCCTGGTTCAACCTGCTCAGCTGGTCTTCATCATCTTCTTCCTCTGCAGCTTCACCCTGCAGCTCTGACCGCGGCGGCTCGCTGCCGGTCCACAGATACCAAACCTACAAACATATTCAAAACACCCTTAGTTAGAGAATTCATATCCTCCAAAACCAAAGTGAAAAACTCTGACCTTCGGCCCAAACAGGAAGCTCAGGATCCAGATGTTACAGCAGAGGACGAGGACGCTGCTCAGACAGAACTGAAGAGGAGGATTGTGGGACGTCAGCAGTGACACTGAAGCTCCCGACACACTGAAGGCCGTCACAGCGAACACAGTCAGAGTCAGCTGTTTAATACAAGCAGGAAGTTCCACCTGCACAGACCTGATGCTCCAGGACAGGAAGCAGCCAAGACCCTGAGAAGAGACGCAGTTTATCTGTGAAATAAACTGATTCACTGATCAGCCAGAACATCAAGACGTCTGACTGAGCGTCACGTCTGTTCTGAACAGTCTGAGGTCATCTAAGAATCTGGATTCAAGTCTTCAGTACAACATGATGTTCATTTTTTAAACGATGCTCCAGGAAGGAGGGGAGGGGTTAGGGGGCGGGCCTACTGTGTGACTCACAGGCTAAACCACCCAATCAGGAGGGAGAACAGAGCAGGTCAGATCCACCTTCGCCACCAAATCTGGTTTCTACTGGTTTAAAAACCAAGATGGCCGACAGACAAATGACAGCCTGGAGGTGTTTCCCTGCAGCTGATTAAAGCCTCACACTGTTATTGGTCAAATCAGATGAACTGGGGGGCGACTCGACACCATGCAGGCACATAATCTGGTTCGAGTCCTTGCTGTTGGCCACGCCCCTTTTCTCTGACAACCCATCTCCTGTTTCTCTACACTGCCCCGTCACATTAAGACAGAAAAGTCCCAGGAAAAGGTGAAGGTCAGAGGAAGTGCAGAGCCACGGCGTCCTTACTGACCAGCAGGGGGCCTTTGTATCCGTACACCACAGTGAGCCACAGCTCCATGTTCACGCTGCTGCAGCGCTCCGAATACGGCCGGACAACGGCGTCCTGGTCCGCCGGGTCGGTCTGGGAGGAACAAACCAAGTCGCTTAGTCAACCTGCAGCTAAAACTCAAAGTGCTGCTCTCTGTTCTAAAACTGACACCACATAAAACACATCAGGACTACAGCTCCCATCAGCCCCTCCCACACTCAGAGTTAACTCATTTTGCTCCTTCGTCACCTCTGAGCGATGCTGCAGCACCTCCCGTCTGAGGGGGTCCAGGATTTGCCAGGAGGTTAAAACAAACACATCCAGCAGGAGGATCCAGAGAGCAGCCCGGCCTGCTGGCTGCACACGCCTCCGCTGCTGAAGACACAGAGACACAGAGAGTCCACATCAACCAGCTGAAGCCTGAAGACTCGTCTGTTTTCACAGCTTCATCCCATCAGACCAGATCCACCTGGAGTCCGACGCCGCAGAGCAGATAAACTGTCCACGTCCTGCTGAGCAGCACGCTGACCTCCACAGAGTGTCCCACCAACAGGGTCCACAGCTGGACCTGCAGGACCAGAAGAGTCCACCATGACTGAACTGTCCACAAAAACACCTGGGACCATGTGCAGAGTCCTACTGATGCGTTGACCTTTGACCTGTGGGATATTACATTTTAAAAAGTGTTTCGTGCGGTCATGCTGCCTGTTGACCTTTGACCTTTGACCAGTTCATCCTTGAGGTTCTGAAAAAATGTTTGTTTCCGCGCCGTCCTGACAACATGTCGGCTCTGGCTTTTTACTAACTCACAGAGCAGAGAATCTCAAAGGTCCAGTTGGACACCGAGGCTCCGTCCAGACCAGAGATCAGGACCCAGGAGGACGAGAGCAGGACGCCCAGCAGGAGCAGCTCGTCCCGGGATCCGCTGGTCGTCCTCAGCCTGGCAGACAGAAAGGAGGGCAAAGGTCACAGCCGAGCGAACGTCCACAAACAGCAGCTGAGCCACACATGTACCAGAGTCTGTGGAGGAGGACGCTCAGAGTGATGATGATGGTCACAGCGGCAGCTGACGAAGCAGCGACGTACAGAAGGAGGTTCACGCCGCGACGCTGCTCACGGACCAGAGTCCGGTCTCTGGGTGGTCCGAGACCTGCTGGGCCACAGTGACATCATCTGAACTACATCAAGGACGGAGGCTCATTACAAATTAAAGTCAAAAACGTGAGACATTTAGCTATGGTTTGTGAATCCTTTCAAAATAAAATGTCAAGGGTTCTGACCTTTGAACTTCAGCATCTGGTTCAGCAGGCGGAGCTGCAGGGAGGAAGTACTGAAGTGACCCACCAACACACCCCCGCTGCCTGAGGACACACACACACACACACACACACACACACACAGTCCTCCTCTGTGCTGAAGAATGTGAATATTGCCTCGAAGGTGAGCGGCTCCATGTGATCACCTTGGAACTGGATCAGCTCGATCGACGTCATTCGTTCTCCGTTACGAAAGAAAACGGGTCCCTAAAAAACAGAAGAAATAAAAATATGATGTATTTATGGATCTACGGGTGTGATCACGTCCCAGTCTGTCTTCTCACTGTGACTCCTTCAAACTGCGTCTTCTTCACGGCCTCCAGCAGCATCTTCTGCAGCTCCTCCTCCCTGACCGTCACGTTCCTGTGGACGCTGTACTTCTGTCTGCGTTTCACGGCTTCCATCACCTGACCCAAAGCTTTGGCGGCGACCCAGACGGTGTCATAGGCGAAGGCATGGAGGGGGCTGAACTGGGCCCCCTCCTGGACCAACTGTCTGAGGTAGGTGTCCTGGTAGTTCTGAGGAGTCTGCAGGAGAAGGTCAGTGTTAGAACATGAGACAGGAGCTCCACAAAGAAGCAGCTCAGACAGCTGATGGCGTTTCCTGACCCGTCCGGAGACTCCTGCTGCGTTGGAGCTGCTGAGCTGTCGGACCTGCAGCCTGATGGATCCTTCTGCAGCCTCCAGGAGGCTGTCGGCCCTGCAGCCGGTCTCCTGCCAGCCCAGCCGCCACCCGGCCGGCCCCCCATCGACCACCAGCCACTGGTACCGAGCACCAAAGAGGTTCAGTCTGTAGGCCTGGGGAGGGAACACGCCAACATGGCTGCACTGCTGACAAATACTGCCGTGATTTCACTTTGGAGATTCTGTGGAAAAGGTTCTGACAACGAGCTGAGAAGAACTTATTCAAACCTGCAGAACTTTATTTATAATCCAAATCTCACCCTCGAAACTAAATGATAAAAAAAACATCTGGAATATTTCTCCACCTGGTGGAAAAGAAGTCTGTCAGAATAAAAGCCCATATTTTAGATTTAAAGATGGTATCTTAACTTCCCAGCCTCCCCAGTCAGAAGAGAGGATCTAACCTTTGGTCTCTGGGTTAGGGTTAGGGTTTGGGGGTAAACACTCAGAGAAACCAAATCCTGCTGGGTTGGATGGTGGATCCAGGTGGGCGTGGCTGAGGGCGGTGTCTGTTTTGTTGTGACATCACAAAGTCCCAGAAGTCCTGACAGCTGGTTTTAAGATTCTGTTTCTGAATCCAGACTCTGAGGATTTCTCTGTGGACTGAGACCTTTGGTCCAAAATCAGCTCCGGGTTCTATAATATTTCAGTGAAAGTATCAAAGACCACATGGAAGTCTACCTTCAGACCGCGTGGACCTTAAACACCTTTAGGAGGAGGAACTTACACAGCAGAAGACGTCGGAGGCAGATTCTTCTTCAAACTGTCCGATGAAGATCCGAACATCTTGATCCTGCAGCCAAAACATCCCACAGATCAATGAATCAATCAGTGAATATTCATGAGTCTCATTGAACTGGAGGTCTACTGAGCTCTGCTGGACTCTGCTGGTCCCTCAGCACCTTCAGCCTCCTCATGCTGCTGCAGACGTCTTCAGAGAGACTCTCTGTGGAAACCACCTGAACGTCGGCCTTCAGCAGCTGTTGGAGCAGATCCTTCTTCATCTGGAGGAGCAAACACAAATGACAGGAAGGAGAGTTTCTGTTCATGTGTTTTATCTTCATCTTTTTATGTACTGTTTTTGCTGTGAACCTCCCACCACTTGGGGGAGGATGCTGGATATAATCAGCCAGGTGAGCTCACTCAGGTGTGGCTGGTGGAGGGTGTACTGTGTGTTTTGTTATTTGGAGTCTTTATTGGTCAACAGCCGAGCTGATGATTGTATTGTCTTACTTTTCTTTAAAGACTGTGGACCTGATTGAATAAAACAATCATCATTATTATTGATCTGAACGAGTTGAGCTGTGTGTCCTCGTTTGATGGGAAAAGGGGTGAACACAGTTCACTGTGAAGCTGCCGCTGTTGGTCATCAGAGGAGACAACACCCCTGCAGGTATGAGCCGACACTATACCACCACTGAATGTGTGCACTAAATCCAAAGCATTGTTGTTGACTGACTGAGAGAATCGGAGTGAGTTTGCAATTTGCATAAGCCTGTGACATAAAGACTTTTTGCACAATCATGAGCAAGAAGGCCGAAGCTGAATATTTAAGAGACAAAAAGTCAGGAGGCTTTCAGAGCAAAGGAGGGAGATCCTTCTCTAACAAAGCACTCTGAAAATGACGGAAAAGGCCATTACAGCAAATAGAGAGTTGATTTAACAGGAGTTTTGGAAATTGAAACACAACTAGCAACTTTTCTGTTGTTAGCAGCGTGTCAGTTCACTCAGATGAAGACTTCGGAGGGGTGAAAGCTTTCTGAAGGAATATTTAATATTCTTGTTGGTTCCAGAGGAGCAGTTGGAGCAGTAGTAGTTCACCCTCAGAAACGTCACCTGACTGCACAATTTACTGGACAGTCAGCTCCTACAAAGAGCCAACCAAATCCTGGTTAGAGCAGAAAAAGGCTCAGCACGAGGTTCTTTAACTACCTGTGAGAGTCTGGGTGTTTCCTGTGTGAGGATGCCGACTCTGGTCCACCTGTAGCGCTGCAGCAGCTTGACTGTGGCCTGGTTCAGAGCTCTGTCTGACGGCATTGTGCTGAACAAATTCCCATACCACCTTCTGTTTGCCAGCTCGGGGGACGAGGCTGCAAAAGACACCTAAAACATCAGAGGACAAGAAGGTGTCAGATCGTTTGGTTTCCAACCAGAGGCTGTGACGAGCATCTGAAGGACCTGCTCATCTCCTGCTGCACCTTTAACTCAGTGTTAGTGGATCGGTACCTGCACCAGGTTGAGAGCTGGTAGAGAGCGAGCGATGAGCGCCGTCACTGATGGACACACCCCTCCGAGCACCAGCAGGTGCTGTGGCCCCGCCCACATGGTGTCAAACAGAGCTTTGAGTGATTTAGCAAGGTCACACTGCAGAACATGACAAAACAAAAGACAGGCAAATTCAATCAGCAGCATGTTTTACAGCTGGAGGATGACGGTCAGCAGCATCACGTCCTCTGTAAAGAATCTGAGGAGGCAGAGTTCAACAGCCAAAAACAATCAGAGCCATCTTGAGCAGAGATGTTTCCTGACACTCACAGCTGGCAAACTCTTAATGTTCACTGAGTCACACTGATCATTATTCACAGTATCGACTTGGAAAACTTGGATTCAACAGCTTAATGGAGATCTAATGTGACAGTTGATTGTCTGTGACCATGTTGTCACATGTGAGGGACAAAAAAAATTAAAAGGATAAACATATTTCTGCATTTCAACATTTTGTGTGTCTATGTTAACTGGACTGATTCACTTCAACATTCCTCTAATGTGGAAATTATTCAAATGAAGAAAAACCTGAAGAGCATTTTTTCTGCATCTCTTTTTATATGGGTCCTTTTTTATCCCTCACTGTTGAAGCATCCTGCCGCTGCTGGTTAATGAAGGAGAACAGTTTGGTCACAAACTGATAATGGAAGAGGAGACTTGTCCCTGCTTTTATTTTGAAATACCAGGCAGTTTTATCTGATCACACCTGACTCAGATTAAAGTGGGAGGAGGAAATATCTGTCTGAAGAGGTCTGAGACCAACCTGTGAGTCCAGCAGCTGGAGCTGGATCTCATAGTTCCCCAGGGGTTCTGGTTGTTTCTTCAGGTCCTGCAGAGCCAGTCTGATAGCCGGACCCACGCCGGCCGTCAGGTTCTCGATCCCTGACCTGGAGCTGACCGGCATCATCCAGAGCACAGGCAGAGGGTGGCGGACCTGAGCCGGCACCGGGCCGACCATCAGCCAGCAGAGCAGCAGGTGGAACACCTCGGCCCTTCCACGACGCTCCATTCTCTGAGCCTCCTGCAGGGAAACTAATCCTCGTGTGCAGTAAGAAGCTGAGAGGCTGAGCAGATAAAAGGATCAACATCCACACAAGATGCCACCAACCTGTCAGAGCTCACACTCCCCAGGACTCCTCCACCTGCTACAACCTGACACCATCAGACTGTAAGTAAATCCATCAGTGTTTATTCTGAAGACTGAAATGAAACTCAAAGCTTCAGATTTTACTTTTAACGTCTACCTTCAGACCTTCTGGACCTTTAAGTCAATATCTCTTGCTAATTGTTTCTCCACAGTGAATATGCAGCTTTTTCTAAATTGTCGATAGGATGCAAACAGCTTTATTTTTGAAATTTTGGGTAAAACAAAGTTTATTTATGACAATCTGGAAATAAACTGGGAAAGAAATTGTTGTTCGTCACAGCCCAGAAGTACGTAAGAATAAAGTGACATGAGCCTGAACTGTGATGGTTCATGAGAAGACAACCGAATAGAAACAAAATCTCTTTAATGCATTTTTCATCTTTTCCAAAAGCCACAACAAAAGGTGTAACAAAATAAAATCGGACTGTTTAGTCACTGATGAAGAATCAAAAGCTCCTGACCATGCAGGTGTTGACCAGATTCTTTTGTCAAGTCAAAATAACAACAACAATAATAATAATATAATAATCTAAATTCAAATGTTCAGTGAATCAATCGTCTCTCTGGAGCTGATGTTCAGAGAGTTGTCCTGGCACCAACTCCAACGTTTCTCTTCATGTCTTTGCAGGTAAATGAAAAATCAACTGTCATTTAGCAGACTCTCTCCGTCCAGCCTGATAGCCAGGTCCTTTTCCTCTGCTGCCGCCCCCGCCACCACCGCCACCACCGCCGCCTCGCTTCCGCCTTTGTCCTGGTCTCTGTCTGGGGAAGCCTCCCGCTTCCTCCCTGCTAGCAGACTGAGCCCACAGGGCGTCATACCGGCCTGGCGCCTGGTATCCGGGCTGGTTGACGTCCAGTGGCTCTAGGGAGAGGAGGATCCAGATGGCGGGCAGATTCCTGCTGACCGTCAGGCTGTCGAGGCCGGCGGCGGGCTCCAGCGGCTCCCAGACTTCTACCACAGTGCTGTGCAACAGCTTGGTGAGCTGGTGGAGCCCCTTAACCTGCCGCTTCACAATCTCAGCACAGGTGATGGCTTTGGACACGCCCTTACCGCTGGCAGTGAAGATGATCTGTTTGCAGAGCGGGCAGCCTGGTGCTTCCTGTTGTCCCTCCACAGCCACGCCCCCCTCCTCTGGTGCAGGTCGCCTCTCCTCTCTAGCTCGGGGTTTGGCCTCCATGCGGCTCAGAGCATAGCGCAACAGGTTGCGGATCTTGCTGCCGTCTTTGACGCGGACCTCTGGTGTGTCAGGGGGGAGGCCGGGGAACGGACAGACAGACGGCTGCTCCACCGTCCGAGCTTTGCTGTAGTTCTCCATCTGCGGACACAACGAGGACAGATAGTTTCAATCTGCAGTTTCCTTTCTGCACCTTTTTAGTTATTGATTTATAGTAAGGGTGTTGGCGCATGTGTTTTAACTCTGTGGGGATATTTATTCATTTTCCTCTTCAGGTGAGGGAGGGGTCAGCTTGTGTGAGTGTCACGGGCCTGTTGAGGCTTTTCATGTTGGATTTTGTATTAAAAGCAGATGGTTCATCTCAAGGAGTTTATCCTTCTAGTAAGATGATGGAAAAAGAAAAAGATATGAATTAGTTTAGGATCAATTAGGAGCTTCCACCCTTAACAACAACTTTACAACTGAAGTTGTGAAGGTTTTTGGGTTTTAAAATGTCACAGCCAAGAAAAGGTTTTAGAGAAAATAATTACTAATTACATAAATAATCACAGTATTCAGAAGGTAGCTGATCACAGTTTGAAGTGTAGATGAATAGTACAGTGTTCATGGGCCAACAGTGTCTGACTGAAGAAAATAGAAACAGAGCAGACATCATTATTCCTCAGTGACTGTGGTTATTCAGCTGCTAATGGTCAAAACTACCAAGGGAAGGAGAAAATGGAATTTACTGGTTTAAACCCTTACCTTAAACTTGACTTTCATTCACCATTTTATTTACCCCCTTGCACTGACTCTTTGCTCAGCTTCTGTTCACTCCCTCTGCCACAGAGCGGAGCCAAATCAGAAACCATTAGAAACTATTAGAAACCAACAGATGGCTCCTGATTACTGGAGGATCCGAAAGATTAAACTAAACATGGGCTGGTTCACACTATCAGAGATTTACCCTCCGTGGTAATAATAATAAGAATAATAAGGAAAAACTCGGCATCACTGCTGAAGTTTACAAACTTCATACTTACCTGTAATGGTTGTATATTTCCTCTTGGTCTTACCGAGTCATAGGCCTATTCACTTATATTTTATTTTTACTTCGTACATCACTGTTTATTATATTATTATAATTTATATTCTTATTCTGGAGCAGCTGTAACAGACCTTCATCCTTTCTGATTCAGATAGATAACAGTCACAGAAAGTGATCGAAGTTTTGTTTGTATATTCTCTCCTGTTTTATATTGACATCACACCTTTGACCGGACCGTTCCGACGGACAACATGCACAACAAACTCCCTAAAACACACCGAATGTCCCTGCAGATCCCGAATGAAGTCTGGGACCGTAAATGTGTTCTAGATGATGAAAAAACGGACAGACGTTCTCTGCTGTTCTTACCTACATCACCCATCGGCCGTTGATGAGGACTCTGATACCCCAAACAGACTAAAACAAGCTGAATGAGGTTTGTTAAATATCCTCCTAATCAAAGAGGACTCCGTCCTAAAGCCACAACTCGCTTTATAACTTTCTGCTTCGCTGGCGACACGAAATAGATTCAGTGTGGCGTGTTTCAAACGGAGATCGGTGCCATCTATTCCCGGTACGACAGACTAACGGAGGGTGGAACTAACCTGACAAAAACCCTTTTATTAAGTTACAAAACACTGTGCTTAAATCCTACTTTTGCATTGCGACTAAGCTACAAGCTAACAGGGTTCGTTTATTTTCACGGAAATCAGCTGAATGCAAAGAACCGTTGCTTCGCCGAACATCTCCTTTGGTGTTATTACAGACTAAATCTTCTGGATTAAAGTTTTGTAGTCTCACCTGAGGGCTGTTTTTTCGGCTAACTGCTCCACATGTTTACCTCACACGGCTCACTTTACGTCACCGTAAAGCGGCCAGAAGTGTCGCAAACTGCGGCTGCCTTAAAGGGCCCGCCGTTGGAACGAAGCAGAGAAGACTTTTACAGCGAGCAGCAAAGTTTGTTCTTTATCCCGATTTTTGTCCGTTTGGGTCAGTTAAGTGTGGTGAAACTGTTTTTTTAAGACGAGCTTCAGACATTTATTAGTGCTGAGTTGTTTCCCTCCTCCCCCAGAGCTCAGACAAAATGGCGGACGGAGACGCAACGTCCTTTAACGAAGGTAACGTTCTATTTCCTCTAACGGCGTTTTTCATCCTTACAAGAGAAAACACTTTGACTAAATTCCCAAACTCTTTATTGGGGTCCGTCGGCGGAGGATTATGACCGCCAGGCGGGGATTCTCGTTGAGCTAGGTGTATTCTTTTAGCCGTCATTAAGCAATTAAGCTAACCCGCCTTTCCCCTTGCTACGTCACTCGATCGTGATTGGACCAAACTAGGCACGTGACACAAGCAGCCCGAAGAGAAAGGAACAGGTGAACAGGTGTGCTGTTTTAATGTGAGCGGGAGAAGCAGCTCACTAACCTGAAACTAAATGTTTATTCTAATTCAGGAGCCTTAAAAGAGCCCAAACTCAGCAGAGATAAACTCAGAGGGTGACAGTAAAGAAGATAAACAGTTATGACGTCAAGGAGGGGGAGGAGCCACCAGACAGAGTGGGAAGAACTGGTCAAAGGTCACGCCTCCATGGAAGGTAAAACTAATACTGAGTCAATACATTTATGGAAGAAAATACATATTAAGTATTAACTTTAACTTTTTTCAATGGTCCACCTGAAAACTAAATAATAATAATTAATAGAATGAATTTTTTTTTTTTTTTTAATTTGACTAACCGAACTCAGGCTCTGAAAAATTGTCATGTACCTTTTTCACAAACAAATGGTTGAGTATAAAAAGGACAGGGATGATGGTATGAAAGGATTGGACAGAAAACACAATATCCTGATGATTTGTCTCTTCTTTTCATATGACCAGTAGTGGAAAAACAAATGTAAAGTTCTTCCTAATTTTGCTACCAGAGGAAAGATCAAGGGGTCATCTAAAGAGGTCCTGGTTAGGGGAGAAAGAATACACAAAACAAATGTCCTGACAGTCTGATCCAGATCTAGAAATCTGCTGATAATTTGAGGGATTTGTTAGGTCTCTTATATAACTCTATAAAGGTGTAGACCTGCTCTATATGTAAAGTGTGTTGATGGGCCTCTGTTATGATTTGGCGCATTATAAATAAATTTTGATTTTGATTTTGAAATTGGAAAAACTGCAGTAAGGTTGATAAGATTTAGGCAAATTTAAGCTTCTGTTTTTAGCCAAAAAAACTGAACTGGAGGAGATGGCCTCTCACCCCCCCCCCCCCATAATCATGTTTTTAACGTGGAGTGTTTCACTAAGCTGATGCCTCAGAAGATTCTCTGCAATAACATCATTCATGAAGTGGTCAAAGAGGAGACCAACATGAAAAAAGGTTTGAACAATTTAATTTTTTTTATAGTTGTTTGGTTACACGTGTTCAAGTTTAAAGCTTTTATATGCATTTAGCAAATGAATAATGAAAGCCAGAAATCCCTGTCAGTATCCAAGTTATAGTCAGTCACTTCTCGACGGCCTGTCCATCCTTATCATTTGCTTGTTTATGTCTTTGAGATGTAACATTGTACTTCCTGCTTCTATTTTAAAGTATCTGCTCATTTCTTACCTTCCCCGTCTCTGAGTTTGTGTAAATAACTAACCCATGTGGCTGCCTTTCTTCTCCAGCATGTGGACAAAAGGATGATGCAGACATCTTCTTTCTGATGGACGATTCAGGAAGTATTGGTCACGTTCTGGCTGATCAGTCCTCAGAGTGGAACTGTGATGACATGGTGTGTCCTGTGGATAGCAGCACTGCGCCACCATCTGCTCACTTTCTAAGGCTGAATTGGACCTTTCTGTGATGGCTCGACGGCGGCTGAAGGTTGGCTCAGTGTTTGTGAGTATATGAACACTCAAAGGCCATCGGGCTGGGGATCAAACCATAGTCATGTGGCCAGCACCTTTACCGCTGTTCCACAGGCTCCTTAGAGAAATCATAATCACTGGTGAGATAAGATTAAAGGTTTTTTATGTATTAAAATAATCTCCATTAAATTTTACTTTCTTTTATTTATTCTCAAAATTTGTCAGGATTTAAATATGACTTTATAATTCCAATAAAAATGACTTAATCTTATATAATAAATACATTTTTATACAAACTTTAATCATTACAGTAAATCTGTGACATAAAAGTTAATTTTCATTTCACTCATTCAACCTGATCGTTGAATTCAGATCACAGACGGAGCTCATTTCCTGCGAACTGATTCATAATCTCATTAAACAGCAGAGATTTAGTGAATCTGTATTGAAGCTGAAGGTTCGTGCCAACACAGAACTGGAGGCTGTACAGAGGATTATGTGTGATGATGATTTTAATATTTACCTTGTGACTCAGACATAAACACAAGCATCTTCCTGCAGGCTGAGCCCCCGTCGGAGAGAAACTCAGACCTTTGTTGATGCTGAAAAGCGGCATCATTCTCTATGGTTAAAGAATCGCATCCAAGATTTTCCTTTTAACTTTGAGAAAACTGGAGGGAAGACACTTTGAGCTCGGACTGAACTCTCAAATGTCTCCTCCCACTGAATGTCATCAAATTAAAGCAGTGATGGAAAGTGGCTCCTACAGACGCAGAAAACCAAAGAATCTGTGTGTTTCCTCTGTCCACTGTTTTCCATCCATGTCAGAATCCATCCACATTAACACAGCCGACAGCACTGAGCATGTTCAGGTCGCTGTCAACAGGAAGCTTTAGTGTTCTGTCCTTCTTTAGAAAACTCAGAAAAACAACTATAGACAAACACAACAAACTGAGTTTTTAAGCTTCCTGGTTTGAACTGTAGCTGAAAGCCAACACTGATATCAAAGTGTGATCCTCAGTGTGTGATCTCTTGGTGGCTCCCTGCTTTGTTTTTTTTTCATCACAGGAACGATGAATCTTGGGAGATGTTGGACTGTGACGGATCCGGCTGTTGGATCCTTCATTTAAAGAGGGACTGCTGGTCCTCTGAAGATTAAGACTCTGTACTGGGACATCAGGAAGAAAATTCGGACACAAATGGACAGTTTCTAAAGTCCACCTCAAAATAAAACAGGAGCGCCGTCTCTGAAGAGAAGGAAAGAAAAACCTTTAAACATCTGGGTCAGCTCATCAGCTGAGGACACAGATTTTTATTCTGATGCATCAAACATGTTGAGATAAAAGAGAAAAAGTCAGATTCATCAGAGTCAATGGGATTCATCCTCTGGTGACCATAAACGTCTGAACAGAACGTCTTGACCGTCTGTGGAGTAATTACATCTGTTATCACAGCTAGACTGCTGCATTAAATACATTATCATCATCTGCATCATCACCACCCTCCAATAACAAGCAGGATATTTTCCCTCCCCTTGTTGTCTTATCTTGATTTTCTTTCTCGGCCTCATTAAGTTTTATTCATCCTCTTTGTCTCCAGGTGACGGTGTGATGTCAGCGCTGCTCTCTGGGCCTTATCACTCTATTAGTTGTTGGTGCTTCGTGCTCTGTTTCCACAGCTGTGAAACTGCGATCGGATCACAGGCTGAAAGCTGCTGCTCACAATGGAGGCTAATTCACTCCAAACTGGGAAAATGCATGCTACTTTTCAACACAGATCTGTGGTGGACCAACAAAACCAGATTCATTGCATCTATTGATGAAAATAACATGGCGAATGCACAGCAGCAAAATCCAACAACAGAGAGCCTGAGGGTTAAACTGTTAATTTTAGTGTTGTATTTCAGCTAACAGGACAACTGCTGAAGGCCCGTTAGCTGAAGCAAAACATCTGTAAACCACATGTCTCATTTCAGGTTGGTCTGTGACAGATCGTTGGACAAATCTTAGTGCGTCTGGTCGACCACTGAGTCTGATGAACGTCACCTTTAATCCAGAGTAAACCCATCTTTGGAAGAGAAGGTAGATCTAGCCTGCTCTGTTCTCTATCCTTATTGGGTGGTACAGTCTGTCAGTCACACAGTAGCCCCGCCCCCTAACCCCTCCCCTCCTTCCTCTAAATGGAGCGTCATTTAAAAAATGAACATCATGTTGTATTGAAGACTGTAAACTAGAGACTGAGACCATAAACTGATCAGGAAAACGTTTACTGAGGAGGAGGAGGGACATTTTCCCATAGACTTCAATATAAAGGAGGAGGAGGGACATTTTCCCATAGACTTCAGTACAATCTGACTTGTCTTTACAGTCAGTGGAGTGGCCCATAGATAGAGTGAAGGATTAAGACTCTTCAGACAAGAGTCCAGGTCTACAGACAGTTTGTGTTTCTGTGCGTCTGTGTGACATTTTCCCATAGACTTCAACACAGTCTGACTTCTTTTTCCAAACGGTGGTCAGTAGACTGAATGAAGGTCTATTTATTGTCTTCAGAAGAGTGTCAAGACAAAAAGATGTGCGGTAGTTGTGGCTGAACACAAGATTTAAAAAGATGTTTTTGTATGTGATCGGTTGTTGAGCCGCAGGAAACGATTCGTTAACTCCAGTCGACCTGAAGGAGTCACGTGGAACATGAAGGCAGGATGAACAGAGCAACTGATGAAGCTGCTGGTTAAACTTGGGGCGATGAGTGATGAAGAGTGTCTCCTCAGTCATCGTCGTCACCGGTCACACAGGGAGCTCAGGCGTCACCTTATGGAGGTGAAGCAGGTGAGGAGCCTGAAGTGACGAATCCAGGTGTTTTATAAACTGACCCACTTCCAGAGCCGGTTCGAGGCAAAATTCTGCTAAGGGGCCCTCCCAACAGTGGCCCCAGTGCCTCCACTCATCCCCCCTTTAAACATATTGTACCGTCACAATCTGTCTGTTTTTGTGGCAGTGAGAAACTTAAGCTTAGCACCTGTAAAATACAGATAATAACAGGCTATTATTAATTCAGCTCAATCAAACTGGCTGCACTCGTTTTACTTTCATATATTTCAAATGTAGGTAATTATTTATATTATTATTATTTATTTAGCACCTTTGTCATAATATTTCATTAATTTTATTTATTCACTAAGATATCTGCATCTGTATTTACCTGTGGGCTATCCAAGCAAACAAAATTCAGTCTTAGTCAATATTTATCCTCTACTTTCCATTTTGTATAAGTACAGTTGTAACTACACTACAACTACAATTATAGAAGCAAGCAAGATGCAGATAAACGGAGACCGGGGTTCACACAGACTAGTCCCTCCCACTCTCCCAGCCGCAGAGTAGAGTTACCTGACTGCTGTTCCCGCAGTTCATTATCATGCTGTTTCTTCCTCCTTTTTTCGTTCCCCGAGGGATAACTTCGCTTCATCGCGGCTAAACGCCGATGCAGTGGACACGTGTGCAACGGACGGTCACGTCATCATGTTTTTTTTTGTTTGTTTGTTTGTTTGTTTTTTTTCACGGGGCCTCTATTAGTTTGCGGGGCCCTACGCAACGTGTGTAGTGTGCGTATTGGGTGAACCGGTACTGCCCACCTCATACTGAAGTGTATTCTTCTGAATCACAAGGACTCCTGGAAGGATCCTGGCCTCGTTTCCTTTCCCCTCACCTGCCGACACAGCTGGGAATATCTGCTGCTGCTTCGCCCCTGAACGATCTCCATCCACCTCCAGCAGCTTCTCTCTGAGCAGAACTGGGTTAATGAGGCATCCCAGACCGGGAATTCTGGGAAAGCAGGAGAGAGACGGGGCGAGCGAGGGCAGGTTGTGTGTTTGTTATTTGGGGAGTTGACAGCTAAATGAAACGGAGGAATCGATCTGTGACACTGAGCTCATTAACATCTATCAGTTTACAGAATCTGACACAACTACTTCTGTTTCAGCGGCCCAGAGCCGAAGAGCCACTCCCTGATGTGTCCCGATGTCACGCTGTGGCAGCTCGGTTCATTCAAATGGACAAGCCGTAGAATACATTTATGACTGATGAAGTTAGAGCCTGAGCATCTCTGACCTCTGACCTTTAACCCTTATTGAAGGGTTAGGGTTAGTTGAAACTTTAAGGCTCTTCAGCTTTGGATTCACTTTCAGACTCAGAGTCCCACTCAGAGACCAGTAGATCCTGGAGCTCCAGAGACGAGATGGAAAACTACACTGACATGGTTTTTGGTTCTTAAAACCACAAATATATCTTCTAATGGAGATCACCCCTTCAAAATAAAAGACTGGAGAAGTTCAAATATTGAGCTTTAATACGAAACATAGATCTTAAACATCCTAATTTCCACCTCGGTTCTTTGACTTTATTTAACAGGCCAATCTACCACCATTTTCTTTAAAGCCATATTTAACATCTGAGGTCCTTAAACAAACGGACTGTTACTCTGCAGTGACTCTGTGGGAGGTAAACAGGAAGGAAGTTGTATAAAAGGATTCTCCGATGCTTTTTTTAAGGTTGTCTTTTTCTGCCTTCTGACTGAACCAGGGAAAAAAAGAGGATGAGCGGCGAGTCGAGCCGTAACCTGGTGGAACGGGACGGTTCTCTGGGGAACCTCAACAGACTGGAGGGGGTAACCAGCCTGTCTCAGTTCCAGAATAAACCGTCTGTGCTCCGTGACAAAGAGCCACAAAGAAGAATCATCTCATTCAGTTCAGTACAAAGATCATTAATGACGTCACAGTTTAACATTCAATCCTTCAGTTTCTTCTTTCTGCAGAAATAAGAGGACCAATCAGACGACAGATGGCAACACCTACACCCTGTTTACACTGTAACTACACCTACACCTACACCCTGTTTACAGTGTAACTACACTTACACCATGTTTACACTGTAACTACACCTATACCCTGTTTACAGCGTAACTACACCTACACCCTGTTTACACTGTAACTACACCTACACCCTGTTTACACTGTAACTACACCTACACCCTGTTTACAGTTTAACTACACTTACACCCTGTTTACAGCGTAACTACACTTACACCCTGTTTACACTGTAACTACACCTACACCCTGTTTACACTGTAACTACACCTACACCCTGTTTACAGTTTAACTACACTTACACCCTGTTTACACTGTAACTACACCTACACCCTGTTTACAGTTTAACTACACTTACACCCTGTTTACAGCGTAACTACACCTACACCCTGTTTACAGCGTAACTACACCTACACCCTGTTTACACTGTAACTACACTTACACCCTGTTTACACTGTAACTACACCTACACCCTGTTTACACTGTAACTACACCTACACCCTGTTTACACTGTAACTACACCTACACCCTGTTTACAGCGTAACTACACCTACACCCTGTTTACACTGTAACTACACCTACACCCTGTTTACAGCGTAACTACACTTACACCCTGTTTACACTGTAACTACACCTACACCCTGTTTACACTGTAACTGCACTGTATTTAAACTTTACCAACGCTGCACCTTTTCCATTGATTCTGTGTATAAACGTGAACTAATTCGATTGAATTGTGTTTCATTTTAAAGCAGCTGTTGGAGTCTGACCTGTTTTCACTCTTCCACAGACAAATCTGTTCCACTCTGCGTCAGCTCTGAAAACAGCATCTTCGAAGGATCAGGTTTAGATTCTTTGTCTCCACGTGTGTCCACCTCAAGTCAAAGTGAATCTCTGACGTCTGTCCAAACGGGGTTTTGTGCTGGTCCTTGTCCTGTTTCTGTGAACTTCAGGTACATCAGATGATCTGCTGCCGTCATGACTGACCTGAATTCACCAGTTGATGCCTGCGGCAGCACAGCAGGTAAAAAACTGGAACATCGCATTTGCATTTTACACATCTAAGGAGAAAAAAGAGGCTGTTACCCAGAGAGAGCATGTAGACAGGAGGTCAAAGGTCACAACACCCAGTTTGTTCAAGGAGGGTAGGATGGGATTTAAAGGGCCCATGTTTTACTCTTCTTCTGTGTTTTATTTCAACTACTTGAAGTCTGCTGACTGCTTTGGACCATGTCCTGCTGGGACACCTTGGCTCCTTCACTCATGTGGATGTTGGACGGGGACTTTAATCAGACCTCAGCAGGGAAAAACAGCACAATGCACATTTTAAATGTGTTCTTCTGATTCAGAAGAAACATGAAAGTGAGGTCAGGTCAGATTTGTCAGGAACACAGGCAGCTGACACTCCTCTGCTGTTCCTGCTTGATAAATGAAATCTTTTTAAGCTTTAGTGAAACTAAAGATGCTACAGTGAATCTCAGCATCACCTGGACACTTGACATAAAGATGTGAACCATTTTTTTAAACCTGTGTGTCAGAGATAAATGCATGTGAACAGTTGTGTTACTGACACACACACACACACAGTTCAGAGGTGTGAAAGACACTTAGGTGAAGTCACTGCTTTTTCCTGATCAGACAACACCTGAAGTCAATAGGAGACGTGTCTGTTAACACAGGAAACAAATGGATGCTAACCAGGCTAAAAATAGGTGTGTGTGTGTGTGTGTGTGTGTGTGTGTGTGTGTGTGTGTGTGTATACATACTTTACAACTTGCTCACAAAATGTTACTAATTTAGATTTGTCCAGTTATCATTAAATTTGGCCGACGTGTTTTGCGTTGTGATCAGGAGCGAAGTTTCTTCTTAAAGGACAAATTCTCCTGAAAGACAAACCAAAGTCCTGTCAGAGCAGCAGACTTGAGAGTGAATGATTTGTTAGTTATGAATGCTTTTCTGTGTTTTTAATTTGAGCTATGATTAAATGAAAAGATGATCTGAAATCAAATCTGATCTACAGGAACAGCGAAGAAGAAGAAGAAGAAGTCTTTGTCACAGCGGCTACCAGGTTGGGTTTTTTCCTTCGGTCCATGAGGCCGATGCTGTGATATTTAAAAAGGTCACTCTGACCCACAAGACGAGGATTTTGTTGCACAACTGAGTCTTGGAGGTTAAGGTGGTGCCTGGAGCTGGGTATTATGGGTAAATGTCAGCTGCAACGGGTCACAGAGTCCGGTCTGGACCATAAACTCTAGAGCTGGACCTGGATCTGGGTCTAATAAGTGTTAACGGGCCTTCAGGGGGCAACTCCACTGATTGTAACAAGTATTTTGTATTGAAGTCTATGGGAAAATGTCCCTACTTCCTCCTTGATTTGTGAGTCTTCGGTCCGGAGCAGTTTTGCCTTAATGAAAGTTTGACAGTTAAAACGTGACACTGAGTGTGTTTATTGACAAACAGTTTTATTTGTACTGACCCTGATGGTTTAACGAGGGCCCGAGCACTCACAGTGCGAGAGTGCTACTGGATCCCACAGCGTTATTATTTTTCTTCCGCCACTTCGTCGGCCTTTTTTGTGGACATAAAACAAACACCATAACTCATGAAATTCGGACTGCGTGAAATTTCAATATTTCAGTAGTTGCAGAAAGGAACGTCAAAAAATGGCTCCACCGCACCACCTTTTGTCGAGCCCCTCGCTCAGGTTTGAGGTACATGGACGAAGATTGGTCCATGTACGTATCATGGTGAGGCCAAGTCAGCCATTTTGGTCTGGAATTTAGTTTTTTGGCTGATTTTGTCGATTCCCAGGCGTCGTACTTTAATGAACTCCTCCTATAGTTTTCCTCCAAATGACTTCATACTGGTTCAGTATCATCTCAGCACCATGATGACGTAAAACTGTAAAATCCTGCTTGGCCTGGCGGTGCGGTGAGTTTTTGAAGCTTGGCCAGGTTTCACCATAAAGTCTTCATAACTCCATCATACTTTGTTCAGTCAGGACTAAACTCATCACACATAATCAGACTCCTGTTCGTGTCAATAAGTCACACAGAGCGCCACCTACTGGACACAGGAGGTCGGCTTAATAACACACACATCATCAGATTTACATGATATTTACAGGCTGTGCTCTCCACATCCTACACTACAACATGACATTACATCAGATTGGTGGAAGCTCTCTAGCGCCACTTATTGGACACTCGCCACAAAACGTTTCAACTTGTAAGACGTTTGGGTGGCGGAGCGTCCAGGGGCCTCCAAGGTGTGTAGCTGTGTGATGGCCCGTTCATCGCTGCTTGCAGCTTTAATTTACATTAAATTCTTCATTGAGGTTCTTGATCCTCGGAATCACATGATGCTGCAGCTGACTTTCATTTTCCCACATTACCCCATAAGATGATCAAATAGTTCTGTTGTTTGAGCGAGGTGAAGTCAGGACAGGCTGGAGACTCAGCTTTGGCATGTGCCATTTGTTCACAGTATTTACACACAGTTCTGTCAGACGTCTTACAAAAACACATGAAAATGGGTGAATGATCAGCAGCTGCCCGAGAGATGGAAATGTTTGAATTCAGGGACCTTTAACTGTTTTCATGGTCAAATAACCTGCTCTGATCTTTGAACACCACCAGAGACCAAGAAGGCAGGCGGTCATTATGTTGTGGCTGACTGGGTAGACTTCAGGTTAGGGTCAGTGGATAGACAGGAAGTGTTGGGATAGACCAGAAGTGTTGGGATAGACCGGAAGTGTTGGGATGGGCAGGAAGTGATCAGATAGACAAGAACATCAGCTCTAAGACCTGATGTGTTTCCGTATCTTCCCTGATCTGTGACCCCTCCAACAGGTCTGGTCTCAGCTGCTGGTTCTACCACCACAGCTCTTCTCCTCCGCTGCTCCGGGTGCTCGCCCTCTCCCGCCCCTGTAGCCTCAACATCTCCAGGACGCTCCTGGCGTAGACGTCCCTCAGGTTTACTCCTTGCCGTCCCCCTCCCTCCCCCGTGTCTGCCACCGACCCACGAGCCAGCCTCTTCAGCATCTCACCCTGGCGCATCGCCGCCTCCCTCATCTTCAGGGTGAAGTAGCAGGCGGAGAAGCGGTCGTTGATGATGGCGATGGGCAGCGACAGGATGAGGATTCCAGACAGGATGCAGAGGAAGGCCAGCATCTTCCCTACAGCCGTGTCAGGACGGATGTCCCCGTAACCCACCGTGGTCATGGAGGTGGTCGCCCACCACCAAGCTGCCGGCACGCTGGTGAAGGTGGTGGCAGGGAGGTCGTGCTCCAGAGCGAAGACCACCATGGCAAAGATGGAGATGCCGACACCCAGGAAGAGGAGCAGGAGGCCGACTTCCTCGTAGCACTGAGCAATAGTCATCCCCAGAGACTTCAGGCCTGGACAGAAAGGAGGACAAAGGTTAAAGGTCAGCGTGGATTCAGCGGACCTGTGAGGCGTTAACAAATGGTTTCCTCGTTTCCTTCAACTGTCTCTCTATTCTACTTCCACTGACAGTTGTCTGTCTCCTCCCCCTCAGATATGTCCCACCTCAGGGTCTCATCCCTCAGACGGATCCTTCGCAGCCCTACATATCCCAGGATTCATTGCACATCAGTCGTTAAAATAATATGGAACAAAAATCACCAACACAGTCTGAGGAGGACACGTTAATTTTTCAGCCTTCAGTCTCAGAACAAAAATGAGATGTCACGGTTGCTGGGCAACAGGAGTCACGCATCCTAACGCAGTGGTACGGGTGGGAACGGCTAACGCCGGAAACAAAAACAGGATGAATTGTAAACGTAGCGGACTGAACCAAAAGGTGCGAACCTAAAAACCCTGATGAACTGATGCTGAACCTATTCCTGCTCCCCAGAGGATAAACCCTCCTGATGACATCACAGATTCACACCAAAGCTCCTGAACAAAGAAGCTTCGTGAGATCAATTATCAGGACTCTGTCTGTTCATGCTGTGGCTTTAATGAACGGTGCAGCCTGCAGGGACTCCGACTTTCATCTCCTCATAAAAGGGATGAGATTAAATGTGTAATTTAAAAGTGTGAGCTGCTGCCAACAGTTTCCATCCCGTTCAGTCTTCACCTCTCATTTTTAAATACGTGAGGTCGAGTCAACAAAATGACGAGTCTTCTCATTTTAAACCATAATTAGAGGAAGTCAAAAGAAAACAGCTGATCCTCAAGTCTGTTTGTCTTCTCACAGCTTTTGTCCACATTGTCGTCATCTGATCTGGTTTTTGAGTCTGAGACCGAAGCTGCTCAGTGAGGAGGAAATAACGAGCAGCAAACAGAAAATATAAAAATACACCCCACAGACAAGCTCGTCAGCTCTCCGTTCTCCTCTGAGAGGGGAAGGATGAGCTTTGGTGGAGTTTGAAGAGGATTTGAAATGAGCTCATGAGGTTTTTTTTTTTCAGGGAGGACAGAGTCAGACTTTTACATTTTACTTTGAAAAATCATCGTGGACACATTCATGACCATAGTTTTTTACAGTTCTAAAGCATCATCACACTCAAACAATAACGATTTAAGAACGGGCTGTTGCTGAACCTGGACCTGGGATCTGGTTTGAAGTCAGATTGTATTGAAGTCTATGGGAAATACTTTAAATGATGGTCCCATTGAGAGGAAGTCACTGTTTCTGAACTCTAGATTGGCCAACTGAACGTCCTCCATGACGTCACCATGTTAAACACACTAAGATGGTTTTGGTTCTTAAAACTACAAATATATCTTCTTATCAAATATCAGCCAAGCCGTCTTTCAGAAAAATTCCTTCCTTTCCTTTTTGAGCATCAAAGAACTTAAAAGTGTCCTTCTCTCGTTAAACACGCTAAAACGAATTACATGAATGAACATGTTTGTTTGTTTGTAACCTCTTTTTCTCTTCACACTTCTTCAGTCATTCTTTTCCTCTCCCTCCTTCACACAACTCTTCTTTCACATCCTGTTCTTTAATTCATGAGCAGAGCTCAGGGATCATCTTCCACATCAAAGCACTCCAGCATCGCAGTCTCACACACATCCTCCCTCTTCCTTCCATCTCCTCAAGGAATTAGAAAAAATATGAATCAATATTTTTTTTTTCTTTCTGTCTCTCGTCTATGTTATCCTCAGAAATCCTCCCCGCCGTAATCTGACAGCTGCAGCTTCTCTCCTTGGATCACGTTCACGTCATCTAGTTGAAATCTCCCTCCTTTAGGAGGGAACATGAAGAAAGACTGTCGTCGATTTGCCTGCTCAGTTTCATCTTTGAAAAAATGACTCACATGTTGTTCTTGTTTATCCTGTCTATTTCAAGTGTTTGGTTCTTGTGTTGTCCCATTTTTCCATTTGTGTCAAAGAAAGAAAACATTTTATTTAAAAATATCCGGCCAACAGTTGAATTGAACGCAACTGGACTTAGGACTTAGGTTGTCAAAGACGTTTCGCCTCCTTATCCCAGGGGCTTCATCAGTTAGGAACGCATCGGTCTGACTAGTCCTCACTAGTCTGACAAAACAGTGGAGTTGGACCCAGGTATTTAACCTCTGTGGGAGTGTTCACACAGCTCCTGGTGAACAATAGCTCGTTAGTGCAGTTTCACTGACCATTTGTTAGTCTTGTGAGGCCTCCAGTGAACGGCCGTCGTCACGATGGCCATTCACTGGTTTGTCAGACCGATGCGTTCCTAACTGATGAAGCCCCTGGGATAAGGAGGCGAAATGTCTTTGACAACCTAAGTCCAGTTGCGTTCAATTCAATTGTTGGCCGGATACGACTATGACCTGGATGAATGAGAATATGCACAGACATTTTATTTAAACAAGAGACAGATTCACTCACTTCACTTTAATATGACCCTCGACTCTCAATGACGTCACCATCAGTCTGAGCCGATGCCTCCAGTTTGTCATTTCTGCATCGGCCATCTTGGTTTTTTTAACCAGTAGGAACCAGCTTTGGAGGAGATGGTGGATCTGACCTGCTCTGTTCTCTATCCTGATTGAGTGGTAGAGTCTGTCAGTCACACAGTAGCCCCGCCCCCTCACCCCTCCCCTCCTTCCTCTAAATGGAGCATCATTTAAAAATGAACATCATGTTGTGTTGAAGGCTGTAAACTAGAGACTGAGACCATAAACTCATCAGGAAAACGTTTACTGAGGAGGAGGAGGGACATTTTCCCATAGACTTCAATATAAAGGAGGAGGGACATTTTCCCATAGACTTCAGTACAGTCTTTCTATTCTAACCAGTGGAGTCGCCCCCTGACGGTCTCAAACTGGCCCTTAAAGACGTGGACTGAATCAGATTGCTGTGTTTACCTGTGGAGTGCCGTCCCAGCTTCAGCATCCGGAGGGACCTGAGGAGCCGGAGGACCTGCACCACTCGGCCCATGTTTTCCAGCTCTGTGGTTCCTCCGTGGAGACTCTCCACGGCAAGCGTCACGTAGAAGGGCAGGATGGCCAGCAGGTCGATGATGTTGGGAATGCTCCGGCTGAACCGACACTTGTCCTTCACGCAGAGGAACCGGAGCATCAGCTCTCCCGTGAACCAAACCACACAAACGTACTCCAGGGCATCAAGCAGCAACGGGGCGTCAGCACCTGCACCGCTCACCCCAAAGTCCTCCCCAAGGTCCAGCGAGATGAGCACCATGTTGATAACCGACACCACCACGAAGAAGATGGACAGTGAGCCGAAGGTACGAGCGGCTCGCGACGATTCCGGTTTCTCCAGAAGGTCCCAAAGGCGTCGACGGAGAGCCGGGCAGGCGGCGCCCACAAAATCCTCATCACCATCGTCGGCCTCAAACTCCTGCTGCACATCGACGGTCTCCTTCTGCTCCTTGCGGCGGTAGTAACGCTCACGGCAGCAGGGGTCGATACGAAGCTCATCAATGCCCCAGTACTCGATCTCCTGGAGGAAGGAGATCTCACAGAGCTCCTCCCGGACGTGAAGGTGACCCGTCCGGTAGAAGTTCATCACATACCTGTCGGCACAAACACAAAGAGACAGGTAACATCAAGGTTACATCTCTGGAGTCTGCAAGTCTACGAGAAGTGAACCCTGAAGGGCAAATGAGCGCCTTGAGTGAACACCTGAGAAACCACCTCCAGGCTGAACATCAGGTGTTTCTGTGACTCAGACTAACATTTGACTGCAGGCGGAAACAAAGTGGAAACATCGGCGACACACGAGTGAAGCTCAGAAGGTTATGTAAAACAGAAATACAGCTGCTGCAGCTCTTCGGCCGTGTCGGTGTGCTGTTATGTTGTAGTGCAGCTGTTGCTGTGGTAGTTGTGTTGTTACAGTTGTAATATTTTTTTAGTACAGTTGTGTAGTTGTTCTGTTTTAATACAGTTACAGCATTGTTGTCTTTGAGACATTGTTGGAAGGAGTTGGGTTCAGGGAGGCGGCGCCACCTACTGGAAGGTCTGAGAGTTGCGGTCGAAGAAGAACTCGTTCTCCAGGAAGTCGGCGTCGTCGCAGAGGTCGAGCACCGAGTCCCGACTGCAGAGGGCCAGTTTCCCCAGCCGGGTCTCGGGGTGGGACGCCAGCAGCTCCTGGGACAGAACATACCGACTCCCTCCCACGTTGATGATAAAGAAGTCCAGAGGGTCTCTAATGTGGGACGCCGGCGTGTCGCTGAAGAAAACACTGGAGTCCAGAGACACGGGGGAGGAGCTGCGACTGTAGAACTCCGCCCCCACCAGCGAGCTGGAGGAGGAAAGGCTCATGGTGGAGGTCCTGGGGGAGGAGTCACAAATAGAGCTGCTCATCCAACAGGAAGAAAAATACTCAACCTGCTTCATTTTGTCTTATAGTGGAGTTCTAATGGTGTTAGAGTGAATCAGAGGAAACTGACTCAACAGGGACAGATCTACACAGAGACAGACAGGGACAGATCTACACAGAGACAGAGAGGGACAGATCTACACAGAGACAGATGGGGACAGATCTACACAGAGACAGACAGGGACAGATCTCTACAGAGACACAGACAGGGACAGATCTACACAGACACAGAGACAGACAGGGACAGATCTACACAGAGACAGACAGGGACAGATCTACACAGAGACAGACAGGGACAGATCTACACAGAGACAGACGAAGACAGATCTCCACAGAGACAGACAGGGACAGATCTACACAGAGACAGGGACAGATCTACACAGAGACAGAGAGGGACAGATCTACACAGAGACAGACAGGGACAGATCTACACAGAGACAGAGAGGGACAGATCTACACAGAGACAGACAGGGACAGATCTACACAGAGACAGGGACAGATCTACACAGAGACAGACAGGGACAGATCTACACAGAGACAGACGGGGACAGATCTCTACAGAGACAGACGAGGACAGATCTCTACAGAGACAGACAGGGACAGATCTACACAGAGACAGACGGGGACAGATCTCCACAGAGACAGACAGGGACAGGTCTACACAGAGACAGGGACAGATCTCTACAGAGACAGACAGGGACAGATCTACACAGAGACAGACAGGGACAGATCTACACAGAGACAGACGAAGACAGATCTCCACAGAGACAGACAGGGACAGATCTACACAGAGACAGACGAAGATAGATCTCCACAGAGACAGACAGGGACAGGTCTACACAGAGACAGACAGGGACAGATCTCTACAGAGACAGACAGGGACAGATCTACACAGAGACAGACAGGGACAGGTCTACACAGAGACAGACAGGGACAGATCTCTACAGAGACAGACAGGGACAGATCTACACAGAGATAGAGACAGACAGGGACAGATCTACACAGAGACAGAAAGGGACAGATCTACACAGAGACAGACAGGGACAGATCTACACAGAGACACAGACAGGGACAGATCTACACAGAGACAGACAGGGACAGATCTCTACAGAGACACAGACAGGGACAGATCTACACAGAGACAGACAGGGACAGATCTACACAGAGACAGACGAGGACAGATCTACACAGACACAGACGGGGACAGATCTCTACAGACACAGACAGGGACAGATCTACACAGAGATAGAGACAGACAGGGACAGATCTACACAGAGACAGAAAGGGACAGATCTACACAGAGACAGACAGGGACAGATCTACACAGAGACACAGACAGGGACAGATCTACACAGAGACAGACAGGGACAGATCTCTACAGAGACACAGACAGGGACAGATCTACACAGAGACAGACAGGGACAGATCTACACAGAGACAGACGAGGACAGATCTACACAGACACAGACGGGGACAGATCTACACACAGACAGGGACAGATCTACACACAGACAGGGACAGATCTACACAGAGACAGACGGGGACAGATCTACACAGAGACAGACAGGGACAGATCTACAGAGACACAGACAGGGACAGATCTACACAGAGACAGAGAGGGACAGATCTCTACAGAGACAGACGAGGACAGATCTACACAGACACAGACAGGGACAGATCTACACAGAGACAGACAGGGACAGATCTACACAGAGACAGACAGGGACAGATCTACACAGAGACAGACGAAGACAGATCTCCACAGAGACAGACAGGGACAGATCTACACACAGACGGGGACAGATCTACACACAGACGGGGACAGATCTACACAGACACAGACAGGGACAGATCTACACAGAGACAGACAGGGACAGATCTCTACAGACACAGACGGGGACAGACGGGGTGTTGGACTGTTCTGTCTCTGCTGCTGAATTTAAATATTTTAGCTGCTTCACCTAATTAATGGATTAACACTCCTGTTCCTGTAATCATTCATTCCCTTTCCCTCGTGTCTCCGTCTCTGTCCAACTGTCCCACTAATTCTCCCCCCCTGAATATTACATGAGCAGAGACACACAAAGACACACACAGACACACACAGTCACACTCTGATGGTTCACAGTGACTGGGGGTCCGGAGACGGACCGAGGTGATGTGACCCCGATCACTTCAGCTTGGAGTCCACGAAGTCCAAACTCAAACATCATATTTATTAAATCCAGGTTGTGTCGAGACTGAAGAACTGATATTTGGGATAAATTCATCAGATTAAAGTCACAGCTGGAGGAAACAACAAATAAAAGTCATACTGCCATTAATATCCACGTTCATCTTTATTTATCTGTGATATGAATAGATGTAATGAACAATAACAGAATCAAATGAAATGAATAAGAAACCACCTGACGTCTGTCTACATGAATGTTAAATAAACTCAGACATTTTTCATTTTTAATGATAAAACAGACGAACTGTTCTCTGCGATGTCCAGAATTTAATCAGAGGCCTTGTTGAGGATTTTTTTAAATTAGATGTAATCTCATCCTCTAATTTCTCTGTTTTAAGGACCGAGCTCATTATATTTCAGTTCAACAGCACACCGAAGTTCTTCCTGTCCCCTCAGGACGTTTGTCCTTAAGAGATCAAATCTCATCATTTAATTAGAACCGAGACAACAACGCTGATTATGAATAATTACTGACATCATGTAAACGACACACAGATTTTCTCAGGTGATTCTCTCAGTCCTACCTGATCTAACTGAGGAGGATCCTGAACATCTGTCTTGGATGGAAACTCCACATTTCTTCATGTAAAGTCGCCTCCTGAGCCGAATCAGCAGAGACAATTATATGATGACGACTCTGTGTCAGATCATCTGGACTGAAGGAGGCAGCAGCTCCTGATTTCAGCTCTCTGGGATTCGCGGTGAGGTTTTAAAATAGTGTGGAGGAAAGTATGAGGAATAATTCATGTCACACCGAGAAAAACACTGACTGTGTTTTTCATTTATAAAAAGTCTCCTCATCTGATCCTGTCTGATCAGTTCAGACTCTGAATGTTTCCTTCTTTTCCAAAGAAAAGTTCCTGTCATGTGTTTGGGTCGTTTCTATCTTTATCTGATCAGGAGTTCTGCTCATTAATGATGAAGAATCAGCTCCAAAGCCTCTAATGCTCTAAATATCTGATTGTCAACACAATAAACTCAGACCAACTTCTCCTCACTGACATCAGAAACTTTTTTTTTTTATATATATAAACCACAGGCTGCAGACTGATAACTCGATGTAATCAAACTGCTGTGGACTGCGTTCAGCGTCAGATTAATCCACATTTGGATTATTCATGAGATTTCCATCAGGAAATATTGGAAGTTACTAAAATACGTTACGTTTGCATTAAAATGGACTGTTGGCAGCAGCTCCAATGATGCTGTTTATTTAATGGGACAGTCAGCAAGCTAACAGCTGTCTCAGTTGTTTCCATGGTGACGTCTTCCGTTGGACGCCTCCGACTGTCTTGTGGCATTAATCGCACTCCATACAGAGCAGCTGGGATGCTGCTGCTAGGCAACAGTCTGCTTTTTCTTCAATCAAACTTTATGGAAATGAAAACGATGCTCCACAGCGCCACCATGTGTCCAACTCCACAGAAGCACAATGAACTTTCTCCTAGAAGAAACAATCAGAGAAGCACCACAATATGTGATATTAAAAATGGGCCCATTTTTTAATTTTTATTATTTTTCACATTTCTGCTCTAATTATATATTTAAGTCTTGAAATTTGACTTCAGAAACAGTAGCTGATTGGGCCCTTAGAGTTTACCTTAATTAACTCCTAATTATAACAAATATCCTAATATTTTCAACACACAGAATAACCTTTGTTGCCCCATACTGTAGTTTCGATGGCGGATTAGTTGGTGTGTTGTTTTATTAATGTAGATAGATTGTTGATCAGTGTTACTGATACATTTTTAGCCCTGTCCTTAGAATTAACCAGCCGAGCTCCACTAACACTGAAGCAGAAATGGATGTCTGAATAGTTTTAACCAGATAAAGTAAACTCAGATCGACTGCTGGTTCATTAAAGTTCAGCTTTAACGTTGAAGATTTAATATTTGTAACATTTTAAACTTTTAAAACTTTAACGAGTTTATTAAAAAAAAAAACAAATCTAAACTTTTAATGGCGGCTTTTTTTTTTTCTAATGTTCACGTTACCCCTGACAACGGAAGGGGGCGGTGATGGGAACGTTAACGGCCGTCGATCAGCCATTAACAACACGCGAGTCGGTCGCGTCATCAGCCCCCCGGTCCAATCAGCGGACGAGCCGCCTCAGTAATCCCGCCCCCTCCAGAAACCGCCATCACAAAAAGAAGCGCTGGCTGCGGAGCTCCGTGAAGGAGACGCTCCTCTGCCGAACCCAGCCCGGCTCCGGACACCCAGAACCGGACCCGCCTCGTCCCTCCGGCCGGCCAGCTCGGCTCCTGACGCCGCTTCTGTCGCAGTTCCGGCCCCGCCGTGAGTGAGCGTCACTAACGGAATACAGCTAACGTCAGAGCTAGCGTCAGCGGCTAACTGCCCTCCGTCCGCCGGTTAACGGCACCGTTTGGTCCGGTCCGTGAGCTCGGCGGCTCCCGGTGAGCAGCCGCTCACAGACCGGCACCGGGCCGAGCCGCCCCGGGAGCCCGGCACGGCTGTGGCCGGAGCCGGACTCCCGGTCCCGGCTAACCGAAGCTAACGGCTCAGCTACAGCGCGCCAACACACAGACGTTTATTGTGAAAGAACCGGGAGAATAAAAAGCTTCAGCCCGGCAGGACGGAACCGAACACCGGCTAGGCTCACGGAAAACTCCCGTTATTTTAAAATCTGCCAAACACCAACTAACAATCTGTTTTAGTACGAACTGAGTCAGCACCGTCCAGAATACAGAACACGTTTAGTGAACGGATCAGAGGTGGACCAGAGCCTGGTCCTGGTCCTGGTCCTGGTCCTGGTCCTGGTCCCGGTCATGGTTCCGGTCCTGGTCCTGGTCCTGGTCCTGGTTCCGGTCCTGGTCCTGGTTCTGGTCATGGTCATGGTCATGGTCCCGGTCCCGGTCCTGGTTCTGGTTCTGGTCCTGGTCCTGGTCATGGTTCCGGTCCTGGTCCCGGTCCTGGTCCCTGTCCTGGTCATGGTCCCGGTCCCGGTCCTGGTCCCTGTCCTGGCCCTGGTCCTTGTCCCGGTCCTGGTCCTGGTCCCTGTCCTGGCCCCGGTCCTGGTCCTGGCCCTGGTCCTGGTCCCTGTCCTGGTCCCGGTCCTGGTCCCTGTCCTGGTCATGGTTCCGGTCCTGGTCCTGGTCCTGGTCCCTGTCCTGGCCCTGGTCCTGGTCCCTGTCCTGGCCCCGGTCCTGGTCCCTGTCCTGGCCCTGGTCCTGGTCCCTGTCCTGGCCCTGGTCCTGGTCCCTGTCCTGGCCCCGGTCCTGGTCCTGGCCCTGGTCCTGGTCCCTGTCCTGGTCCCGGTCCTGGTCCCTGTCCTGGTCATGGTTCCGGTCCTGGTCCCGGTCCTGGTCCCTGTCCTGGTCATGGTCCCGGTCCCGGTCCTGGTCCTGGTCCTGGTCCCGGTCCTGGTCTAAAGAGGACTGAGAGGCAGAACAGGTTCACTTCTGAGGGGAGTTTTGAACTCATGCTCTTTGACTAATAACAGATTAGAAGAAGAATCTTATTGTCTGTACACACAATGAAACTACATTTACACTGACACACATATATCAGCCCCTAAACAACCAAACACACACACACACACAGGACACTTTATAAATGAATCTGTTGTGTGTTGCTGATGTCAGCGTGTTCATCTCCCTGCTGTCAGGACAGACCGACAGACCGAGGCAGACATGAGCGACGTGGCGGAGGAAGCGATGGACAGCTCTGCGGTGTCGGAGGAAGAGGTGGAGGACCAGCAGCAGACGTCACAGGAGGACCGGACCGGTCCGAACAAGAGCCGCAACAAACGATCCGGTAAAGGGAAACTGTTAGAACGCTGTGGCACACAACGAATGCTGTTCACACACAGTTACTGGCTCAACCCTGGTTGTTGTAGTAATCAGTATGTTTTTTGTTTGTGTGTGTTGTGTTGGGACGGAGCCACGGAGCCTCCTTTAAAGGGAGCTGCTGGAATGTTTACAGTATTTACAGGAAAAGAGTTTCTGTTTTACTCTTTCCGTTGTCACCGTCGTTGCAGTCGCTGGTGAAATCATTGAGGGCAAACGGACAAAGAAAACAGTCGAGAGGCTCGATTTCCAGGCGCCCAAACAAATGGAGAAGCTCAAGATTGGAGATGGTAAATATTTAACACACGACACCTGAATTTAGTTTTATTTTTACATTTGAGTCTTTGTTGATTAAAGATGAAACTAGTTTGTTCACCCCATTATACTCACAGACGTGTATTCGCCGGTTATTGTTCCATATTGGTTTGAAACGGGAGATCAGTCCTTTAATGTGACTCTAAAAGTGTTAAATAATGAAACTACTTCTTCAGGCAGTGGAGACAAACTAGGAGACATTCCACGCACCAGCTTCCAGATCACCAAGATGAAGCCAGCTGACCTGAAACCTCTGCACGCCATCCTGTTCGACAGACCGGGGAAGGTACAAACATCTGCTGACCTTTAACCTTTAGAATAACAGGAAGTTCAACAGTAAACAGTCACATTACATTTTGTTTGTGTAGAGATTTGACTTTTTTTTTTGGGATAAAATGTGACTGATTACACAGAAACTTCATGTATTTCTCTGTGTAGCTCTGAATGAACCACATGAGGTTAAAGTGAACTTTGATACCAGCTCCACTGACAGAACAGGAAAATCTGCTCCACAGGAACTAACTTATCTAATTTCTTTAAGTGGCTGTTGGGAAAGTTGACCGGCTTACGTCCCTTTTGGTTTGAGCGGAAACCTGTTTTCCATTTTTGGCTGAGGAATGATGGAGCCTGAGATGTTTGAGCTCCTTAATAAGTGTGAGACTGGACTCAGCTTCAGATTCAGGACAAACTGTAGTCAGGGAGAGCAGCTCATTGAGGCTGCATGTGATCCTGCTGTTCTGGATCAAAGCTTCTCACACATCAGTAATGTTACTCAAGAAATCTAAATATCTGAATTAAATCTGCACACATACAGACAGCCTGCTGGATCTGTCACTAAATGACCTCATGATGATGCCATCAAAGTGTTGTATTTGAGTGTCCCTGACGAACAGTTAGGATCTCTGCATTCGGTCGCTTCAGTAGTTTCTAACATACGGTGGACCAGCAGGGTCAACGTGACGCAACAGAAGTGAGCCGCGGTCCGTTGATGACAGTTCCAACCTCCCGTTGGATCAACCGTCACTGTGCTCTTTTCTCAGATGGCCACGATAAAGAAGAACCTGCGTCTCTTTAACGGCTTCCCGTTCAACGCTGACAGCGAACAATTCAACAAGAAACGAGACAAACTTCTCAAGTAAGTTTCTGTGAAGAGACTCTGAACTTTGATTGGTGTTCCTCAGATTTAAACATGATTTCAAAGTTTTTTGTTAGAAGTTGCAGGAACGTACTCGCGTTTAGTTTTTGTCAAATTTTGTGCACATTCAGGTCAAAAATGCTGAATGTCTACAAGTTAAAAACGATGTCTGTGATGAAGATGTCAAACTGGACTGATGAAGACCAATTCAACTTTTTTTTTTTTTTTTTTTTTTAATGCAGAAATTCGAATTTCACCAACTCGAAGCTGAAAGTGGTCTGTGCTGTTTTGGACCTGGAGAAGAAAGGAACCCACTCAGATCTGGTCGACAGGATTCTGAGTTTCCTCATCGCACCGAAGAACAGCGGGAAGGTGACGCTCCCAGTTTATCCGTCGTCATTATCAGAGTTCAGTACTGAGCCAAATGACCTTCAGCTTCACTGTACAACCTGACGCCATGTTTGTCCTCTGGCAGCGCCTGCCCGTGAAGAAGAAGAGGAAATCAAAGAAGAAACTGTCCGGTGACGACACGAAAACAAAGACCAAGAAGAAAACCAAGTCCAAACCCAGGAGCTCATCATGCAGTCCCAAAAAGTCCAAAACAGGAAGCAAGTCCAAAGCCATCGTCATGGACTCCAGCAGCGACGAGGACGACGACGAGGAAGACGAGAAGGCGGCGGCGTCCGCTGAGGCCGAGGAGTCGGATACAGAAGGGAAACCGTCAGAGAAGGAGGAGGAGCCATCTGACAGGTCTGAGGAGTCTTCAGACGAAGACGATGAGGATGAAGACGAGGACGATGATAAGGTGAGATTGGAAACTACTGAGCCAGAATTTCATAATAATGAGAATTTATTGTTTTTATTTTTTGTCTCTTATGTTGAAAAAAATCTAAGTGAAATCATTCAGCGGAGGAAAATATTGATTTAATCAATTTGGTAAATTTCCAAGTGAAAAATCAAACATTTTGTTTCACTCTCCGAAGTTGAAGTCGAGCAAAGGGAAGGCTGCGTCCAAGAAATCAGCGGCGCTAAAAAGACAGAAGACACCAGCAAAGAAGACGGGTCCTCCGAAGAAAAGAGCGAAAAAGGACGCGTCAGATGAGTCTGAGTCCGACAGCGACGCTGACGACAAGGTAAGAAAAGATCCGCTGTTCAGTTCATGACATCATCACTTCCTGTTGTGCTCAGCTGATTTAATACTGTAAACAACTTGAATCTCTGAAGTCATCAGATCTTTGGTCACTTTAATATTTAAGCTGCAGTTTTTTCTGAGGATGACGTTTGTTTGGTTTGTTCTTCCTGCTGATCTTTTTCATTCATCCACAAGTGTTGTCGTCGTTGTCGTTGTTGTTTTTCAGCCCAAAAAGAAGAAATCAGCAGCTGCCAAACCAGCCGCCAAAACAAAGAAGGCCGACAGCAGCAGCAACAACAAGAGCAACACAAACACCGGTGAGAGAGACACACAACTTCAGCTAGTTCACACACAAACTCACATTTATGACACAAAAGAAGGAGAACCATCAGGAGGAGGACACACTCCCTGTGGACCGAGGACATTAAACTGTCTTCAGAAGGACGTGAGACGTTCAAGGACCACGTGTTCCATCATGTACCAGTTGAGGAGGAGGAGGGAGGAGGGACAGAAGAACCCCCATCAGGAAAACACTGGCCCAGAAAAACATGTGCAGGAGCTGAAGGGACACGTCAGGTTTAACCCCCCAGTTTGGATTTAATGTCTCAGCCTGTCAAAGACCGATCTGTCACTTATGACAGACAGTAAAGTTTATCTATCTATCTCCTCCCCTCCTCCTCCTCCTTCTGTCCTCCCCTCCTCCTCCTCCTTCTGTCCTCCCCTCCTGTCCTCCCCTCCTCCTCTTCCTCCTGTCCTCCCCTCCTCCTCCTCCTTCTGTCCTCCCCTCCTCCTCCTCCTGTCCTCCCCTCCTCCTCCTCCTTCTGTCCTCCCCTCCTCCTCCTCCTGTCCTCCCCTCCTCCTCCTCCTTCTGTCCTCCTCCTCCCCCTCCTGTCCTCCCCTCCTCCTCCTTCTGTCCTCCCCTCCTCCTCCTCCTTCTGTCCTCCCCTCCTCCTCCTCCTCTTCCTCCTCCTCCTCCCCTCCTCCCCCTCCTGTCCTCCCCTCCTCCTCCTTCTGTCCTCCCCTCCTGTCCTCCCCTCCTCCTCCTCTTCCTCCTCCTCTGTGCTGCAGCAGACGACAGCTCCGATGATGACGAGCCGCTGATCAGGATGATTAAAAAAGCTCCGACTGACGAGCAGCTGAAGGAGACGGTTCAGAGTCTGCTGAAGGAGGCCGACCTGGAGGAGATGACCATGAAGCAGATCTGTCAGAGGGTGAGAGGTCACATGACTCCATCTGAGGAGGGAACTCCCCGCTGAGTCACACGGTCAAAACACAAAGTTCCATCTCTTCTTTTCCTCTTCAGGTGTTTGACACGTTTCCAGACCACGACCTGACCGGCAAGAAGGACTTCATCAAACAGACAGTCAAATCTGTGAGAGACGCACACAGACACACATCATAAGTTCCTGTTGTTAGATATTTTTATGCTGATGTTTATTGTGACAGATCTGTGAACAGTAAAGAAAATCAACCTTCAGGTTATTTGAACACGTTTAAAACAGACGTGGATGTAAAACACAGCAGCTCCGTCATTTTGACTCTGTTTCTGCAGCTCATCACTTGAAGACTGAAGAATGAAGTCACTTTGTGAGGAAGAACAGAATCGTCTTCTTCAGTTTCATATCATGTTCGTGTTCATAAGAAGCTGTTTTATACATGATTGTTTTTTTATTCACGTGACTTGTCTATAAATTAACTCTTCATCACCACAGACTATTTTTATGCTCCGACAGTTTGTGCCTCCAGTCCAGTCCAAAGCAGAGACAAATAAAACACATGGAGATTTCTGGAAAAACAAACGTGTGTTTTCTTCTCTGAAATCTGTAAACTGACCTTCAGTCGTCTGGTTTGTGCAGAAGAAACAGTCTGTGATGTGGCTGTTGATAAACTGCAGCGACTTTTAATTTAAACAATAACTCAGATTTTTACTTTAGCCTCGCAGGATGTCACATT
>CM068486.1:538653-551153 GCA_034769265.1 Remorina albescens
TTTCATGCAGGTCTTGATGGGATTTTATGGATCCTCTTGGAGGTGGGTCTTCCATGGGGGAGAACTCAGATGTGTCTGTGTGTTAATTGTGTAGATTCTGGTCCAGACCAGCTGATTGTGTTTCTGTCTGTCCTGAGTTCACCCATCAGACAGTCCGTGGTGTTGCTTCCTTCCTGTTTTAATGTGTGTTGGCATTTACCTTTATTGATCTGTGAAGTGCCTGTAAAGGGAACTGAAACCATGAAAGGAACGAGATAATCCTGAAGCCGCACTGATGGAAGATAACAGCCATAAAATGTAATGGCAGGGAGACATAATGGGGACAAAAGGTCTGAGCAGGACTCGGTCTCTGCAGATCTGGATGTTTAAAGTCCACAAACTGCGACATCGGTCCACCTGTCGACTGATTCTCTGAACGAGGAACGATGATTCTGTGTGTCTTCTAGAAGACAAACTTTTAGACAATTTAATGTGTTTGTAGGTTTTAATTATAACGAGGGACTTCAGTTGAAGGTCTTGGTTATTATAAAGTTCTGTATCAGATCAGATCCAGCTGGTCCTTCAGCGTCCCAGGAGAGCAGCTTCTCTCTGAAGAGACGAAGTCTTGAATACTTTGGGAGCTGGATCAGCATTAGAACCACAGACCAGAACAGTTTGGACTCGGATGGCAAACCCTCTGCATCAGTTTAAAACCTGAACATCATGTTGTATTGAAGACTGTAAACTAGAGACTGAGACCATAAACTCATCAGAGAGGAGGAGGGACATTTTCCCATAGACTTCAATATAAGGGAGGAGGAGGGACATTTTCCCATAGACTTCAATATAAAGGAGGAGGAGGGACATTTTCCCATAGACTTCAATATAAAGGAGGAGGAGGGACATTTTCCCATAGACTTCAATATAAAGGAGGAGGAGGGACATTTTCCCATAGACTTCAATACAGTCTGACTGCTTTCTTATTGCAGCTTTAAAGTTTTCCATCTTTGTTTCAGACTGACTAAACTACAGTAACACAAAATAAACACAATAACACACTTTCCCGCTCTCCTTCGCCCTTTTCCTGCCTCCCTCTTTCCTTTCCTCTCTCCCCCCCCCCCCCGACTCCCCCCCCTCTCTCTCTCTCTCTCTCTCCGCCCTGACTCCCCCCCCCCCCCCCCCCTCTCTCTCTCCGCACCGACTCTCTCTCTCTCTCTCTCTCCGCCCTGACTCCCCCCCCCCCCTCTCTCTCTCTCTCTCCGCCCTGACTCTCTCTCTCTCTCTCCGCCCTGACTCCCCCCCCCCCCCCTCTCTCTCTCTCTCTCCGCCCTGACTCCCCCCCCCCGCACCGACTCTCTCTCTCTCAGTCAGTCGGCTCTCTGGATCCAGCAGCAGCGGATCAACAACAACAACAACAACACAAACAGCTGATGACACGTTTATTATTATTATTTAAACCCACGCGGAGTGACGTAGGCGGATTATTCACCTGTGGGGCTCTTGGACCTGAACTTGGACCGGGACCCGGACTGATCGCAGACCACGTGGATGGATCCGGTCTGAGGTTCAATTTGATTCATCGTTTCTTCTATTAAACAGTCAGTCCATGAAGTGAGGACCGATCCGGATCACACTGGGACAAGGTCTGGACCTGATCCTCCCTGCGGAGCGGCCGGAGCTGGACCGGTCCCTGAGTCCTGAGTCCGGAGCCCTGAGTCCGGAGCCCTGAGTCCTGAGTCCGGAGCCCTGAGTCCTGAGTCCGGAGTCTGAGTCCGGAGCCCTGAGTCCTGAGTCCGGAGCCCTGAGTCCGGAGCCCTGAGTCCTGAGTCCGGAGCCCTGAGTCCTGAGTCCGGAGTCTTGAGTCCTGAGTCCTGGAGCTGGGCGGCCGCTGCAGAGGCTGCTGATGGTGGAAGCCTTCAGCCCCCCCCCACCCCACCCCCCCGGGTCTAAAACCACCGGAACTGACAGAACCAGCATGAAAAAGAAACCCGACGCCCTCTGAGGTAACAGTGACGTCACTTTATAGGTGTATCGATCAACATGTGAGAGGATCCGGGATCCTGACTGTCTGAGGGGAGAGGATGCTTTCAGGCTGCCAGGGCCGCAGCAGCCCCCCGGGGGGGGCCGGGGCACAAAGGTCCCCTTAGTACCCCCCCCCCCCCCACAGCTAACACAGCTGACCTCATTCCTCCATTTTCAGCCATCCTGACTGGAGCTGAGATCAGATGATGAGTTTAATAATAAATAATGTAAACAGGTGGGGCTTTTAAAAAGCTGTCAATCAAATGACGGACAACCTCCCTTATATTGAAGTCTATGGGAAAATGTCCCTCCTCCTCCCTTATATTGAAGTCTATGGGAAAATGTCCCTCCTCCTCCTTATATTGAAGTCTATGGGAAAATGTCCCTCCTCCTCTCTGATGAGTTTATGGTCTCAGTCTCTAGTTTACAGTCTTCAATACAACATGATGTTAATTTTTTAAATGAAGCTCCACTTAGAGGGAAAGGGGTGGGGTTAGGGGGCGGGGCTACTGTGTGATAGACAGATTGCACATCCCAAACAAGAGAGAGTACAGAGCAGGTCAAATCCACCTTCTCCTCCAAAGATGGTGTCTGCTGGTTTATAAAACTCAAGATGGCCGACAGACAAACTACAAACTGATGGTGACGTCACGGTTGGTCGTCCACCTGAGTCCATCACTGATCACTTAAAATGATCTCAGCTTTGTCTGAATTCTGATCTCTGAGTCTGCCGGTTCCAGTCAGAGGTGATTTTGTTTGGTCACCTTCAGAACAGCCGCCGTGTCAGGAAATCTCTCATTTATCGAATCCTTCCTGTTTTATTCTGACACTTTTTCAGGCTGTGCTTGAGAAAGCTGGTTCCTCTCAGGAAGTCGTCGTCTCGGTGGAGGTGGGCAGGCCGGGCAGGAAAGCATCGTCTCATTTAGCAGCTTTGGGGAGTTTTTCTCCCACGACTCGGCACGGCCCCAAACTAACAAAAGGCCCTCAGGACTGACGTGGGCTAAATTATTACTGTGAATCGGACCATGACCGGCGACAGGCGCTCTGATGATTTCATTAGATTCTGGTCAGAGGAGGAAGCCGAGGCTCACACAGGACCGGACTTCTTCTGTGTAGCAGGTTTTGTGAATGTCTCTCTTGTGTCTGTCTGCAGCTCGCAGAGATAAATCATTCGGCTGTGGTGGAAGTGAGATACCTGCTGGGCCGACGATGGGCTCCTGGAAGAAGGGAGCCGCCCTCCTGCTGGTTCTGCTGGTCCTGGACCTGCAGCCGGCCGCCGGCCGATCGAGCCACCGCGGCTTGAGACGCCGAACCCGAGGGCACCACGAGCGGCGGCCGCAGCAGAACATCACGCTGGCCATCATTTTACCACAGAGCAACACAGATTACCCGTGGGCTTGGCCACGCATCGGCCCCGCCCTGGAACGGGCCGTGAAGACCGTCAACGCCGACCCCGCCCTGCTGCCCGACCACCACCTCACCTATGCCTTCAAGAACAGCGAAGACAAGGACGGAATCTGCTCGGAGTCCATCGCCCCGCTCATGGCGGTGGACCTCAAACTGGCCTATGACCCCTGGGCTTTCATCGGGCCCGGCTGCTCCTACACCTCGTCCCCCGTCGGTCTCTTCACCACCCACTGGGACGTTCCCATGGTAACAGCCGGCGCTCCAGCCGTGGCCTTCTACGGCGGAGTGTACCCATCCATCACCAACACGGGCCCCACCCACAAGAAGCTGGGGAAGTTCGCCCTGCGGATCTGTGAGCACTTCGGGTGGCGGGAGCACGTGATGCTCATGTTCAACGACAACAAGGTGGACGACCGGCCGTGCTACTTCGCCGTGGAGGGTCTGTACACGGAGCTGAAGAGCATCAACATCACGCTGGAGGACCGAGTGTTCGAGGAGAACAAACTGCCCATCAACTACTCCCACATCCTCTCCGACATCCAGAACGACGGGCGAGGTGAGTCACCGCGATCTTTACCAGACGGGATCTGGGTCAGGTCGGGTTTACGGGGTCTGGCCGGGTCCAGCAGGGTCCAGACCGGGTCTTTATGTCTGATGGAGTGTTCTTATAGTTATAGAGTTTGACGAAGGTTTTCAGCAGGAAGCAGCTTCCTCTCAGAGGAGGAAGATGATGAGATTCAGAGTCGGCTGCTCCGTCTGTGTTTTCTTCGTGCTGATGTTGACGTGAGCTGCTTCTGTCTGATCACGTTGTTGTTCTGCTTTTTGCCTTCAGACTCATTTTCTTCTCAGATCAGCTCTTTTGTTTTTCTTCTTCCTCGTCAGTGACAGAAAACACGAAGGTCCCAATTTCGCTCCATATCTCAGGGAGGGAACTTCAAGTTTGGCACCAACTGTCTGTTGGACTCTTTTGATGGTCAAAGGTCAAAGGTCAGCGTGACCTCATTTAACACAAATTTGGTCATAACAGCAAACTCCATTCACTAATTTAACTGTAATGCCCTTTAAATCCAAAAGGCTCTGACTTCACATCGTTCAGGGCTGTAATGTTTCCCTCTTCTCCTGAGAGAATGGAGGACCAGGTGGAATCATCGCAGGCTGCCGTTTAAATAATGTCTCAGAGCTTTCAGGTGCACTAAATTCAGTAAAACCCAAAGTTTATGGGAAAAAGCCCCGTTTCAACAAAGTTACTGCAACAGGAGCCGCACTGTGTGATGCAACAGGAACAGCTGATGACACAAAACAGAAATCCTCTGTAGACCGGGCCGTCTGATCTGGAGTCAGCCTTCAAGGTCTGAAACTGTGATGAAGGAGCACAAACAATCAGATATTTGGAGCAGATTTTTCATCATTACCGGATTTCAGTTAGTTCTTGTTTTCTGAGCTTCTCTCCCCGACTCCAGAGAACTGAGTCTGAACTGATCAGACATGATCAGCTGATTCTTGATCTGTGGATCTTCATGTCGATGCTGCTGAATGGGCTGATGACTCAGAGACAGACGATCGTTATGAACTAACAAAACTTAGTTATAGCTTATAGATCTGTTTTACACCAACATGAACACAAAGCACTTTCCACCAGGTCGACCTGTTCTGGGTTTTAATCCTGAGATCGATTTTGTCCAGGTGAGAACACTTGACTCTGATTGGTTGCAGCGCCTGATGTGTAGTTATTGAACACATCAGGTGGCGGTGCTCATTGATGACTTCCCCTTTAAGCCCGATATTGACGTCTGTGAATTTGCTGCCTGTAAATGGAATCAATTGGTGGTTTTCCTCTCAGCTTCTCAGCACCTCCTGTTTCCAGTAATTCAACCCCTGAAGGAGAAGCTTCCTTCAGGTACACACTCAGCTCCTCCTGCTTCCTCTGAAACACCACAATTAGTTTTCATCAGCATTCAGCTTGAGTTCCACTTGAGTTTCTCCCTGTCGAATCCAGGCTGCAGCAAAGGAGCCTGAGCTCGCATGAAAATGAGAAATAACAGCAGGACTGAGTCTGATCCCCAGTTACCTGCTTCTAATCACAGTTTATCACGAATCGACACGAAGACGACGGACAGACAGAAAAAAAGAGTAGATTTATAGAAAAAGGAGCTCTTCTCTTTAATTCTTCAGAAATCAGCCACAGCAGGTTTAAGGTGTCCAGCTGAACTGATCTGATGACAAACATCCCCCGACCCCCGACCCCGGACCCCCGACCCTGTCCGCACAAATATTCAAATGGAATCATTTCAGCCCATTCTGTTTTTGGCTGAACCAACATGACACCTGAGACAGAAAGTGATCAGGCAGGGCATGAAAACTAAACCCATAACACACACACACACACACACAGAGTATATTCAGGTCAGTCGAGCTCATAAAGTGTTGAGAATGAAGAATAAGTGAATGAATCACTCAGTTCCTGAACGGTCGACATTTATGAGGTATGAAGTTTTTACTGAACAGTAAAAACTTCAGACTTTATCTGCTCTGCTGTCATCACTGAACCAACACACACACACACACACACACACACACTCACACAAACTGTGACCGTCACAGTTCCTGTCTCTCTCTCTCCCCATGCGTTGTGTGCCTCGTTCTGGCGACTGTGACTGGCGTTTGTTAACACGGACGTCATCTGATTGTCGCTGCAGGGCATCACGGCAGCAGCAGCCAGAAATCTGAGCTGAATTGATGCGTCCACAGGCCAGACAACAACTGAGCCCCGAGGAGACGCCGAAGTCTGCAGCAGATTTCCACACAATCCAAAGACACACAACACAACACAAAAACACACATTCAGCATCAGGCCACACAGCACATCATGTAGGACACTAATTTACCTCTCAGGACTGGATGATTAAATGTTAAAATTATGCATCATTAACCAGATTTATATAGTGATGTCTGAATAAAGGAATATGTCAGTGGTTTGAATCAGGCTGCATGAAACACAAATGAAGTCATATTGTGATTATTTATGCCCATTTCACACTAAGTTGGAAATCTTGTTTTTGCATTTTATTTTTACTAAAATAGTTTACCAAAATCTAAAGTAATTCCAGCTCCATGCCTGTCAGTCATGTAAACACACATTTAAAACCGGTGGAACAAAAACGATTTGTCGGTATCTGACAGATTACAGATCAAACTATTATTATTGAACCACAACACCAAAATCACTGACCTACTGCTCAGTGAAAATATAAACACAGATGTTTCAAATGAATACTTGACCGGCAAATAAAATGATGAACATTTGAAGAAAAAATTCTGTTGATTAAACAAGGAAGCATAAAAAGGTGAAGACGTTTATTTATGGAGGACAGGTCGCTCTGCCCCGCCCACTGAGGGGTGGGGCAGGCTTCAGGTGATCTGGAGCTTCCCCGTTCTGTGCAGGTGGATCGATGTGAGGACACAAAGTGAAGGCAGCAGCTCTCAGTCAGCCCCCCCGAGGGGGCATGAATCAGGAACCGGACACCTTATATGGAAACTACAGTGGACTATCAGATCTGGAGGCATTTCCTGCCAAACAGACTCGGGCTAATTTTACCTTTGTGTCCTCATTCAGATCCTGCGTCCCTGCAGAGACCTTCACGTCCAGCAGGAGCAGCGTCTGATGTAGAAACATGAACAAAGAGTCAAAGTTCTTTATTAAGCTCCATGTTTTATTTGAGCGTTAAATGTCGGAGCAGAGACGCTGTAAAGACGGGATCGTTGGGCCCAGTCCGGTCGAGGAGGACCTGAAAGTGACAGGAAGTGAGTCCAGCTAAAACCGGACTAAAGCGTTCTCCTGCTTCTATTCAGAGGGGGTTTTATTTTCCAGTCCAGCAGAGTCCCTGATCCATATTCAGATCAGTTTGTGTCTCATTAATGCAAAGCCATATGTTCCAGAACCACTGAGGACAGACACACACAAACACACACACACCGAGCGTTAAGAGCTCAGCAGCCTCAGTGACGCCGTCTCAGTGTAATGTGAGTTGGAGTCCGTCTCCTCATCGTTTAATGGAGCAGCAGATGACCTCCATCAGCATCATCTTCAGTCTGAGAGATGAAGGTCACCACAACGTTTGTATTTTGGCTCAGCTGAAATATCCCACTGTACCTGAAGGTGGCGCCGCTCTGTCTCTCCGTTGTGAGTCCATCTGTAGCTTGTGTTGATGGGTCTTGACAGTGTTGACCTCAGAGAGGAAACACAATCAGCTAATCTGGCTAATTTGTTAGCAGTTAGCTGAGCAGTGATTCACCAGCTAGCTCCATTAGCAGATAGCTCACCAAATTTCAGAAACTGTACGACTTCCTGAGTCCGCCAAGACTTATGTCTCAGAAGGTTAAACATTTGACACAACAGGACACACAAGAGTGGCGCCATAAAAATGGACGCTGGTCTGTGACATCATTCGCGGGGTTTCTCAAGTTCAGAGTGAGCGGTTTCATGACAGCCATCTTTGCAGAGCCTGACTCCGCCCCCCTGTACATCCTGTTGTGTTGTTTTGTGTCTCAGTCTGAGAACTGGTCTGGACGTCTCTGGTTTGTGTGTCCTCATTTTAGTTGTGACTCTACAGATTGATGATCTGAAGAGAAGACAGTTATTGGAAGTGTTGGTTTGAGTGAAGGACATTTCTGATAACTGTGACTGGACAGCCCATCAGCTGGTCGAGGACGCTTAGGGGGAGGGGTTGGGGGCGGGGCTACTGTGTGACATCACGGTTGTTCAGTGACTATTAAAGAACATAGTGAGTTTATAGTTTGTAATAAAATGTTAAATTCCTGTAAAGTGAAATATTTGATGTGAAGTGTTTAAATGCAGCAGAGAGAAAGTGTAAGTCACTCATGTCTGTTTTACTCTTTATGGTTAAAAGTTGTGTAACAGTGATCGACACACACGTCTGAAAGCAGCTGTTGGGAAATTAACATTAACATCTGTAGTTGGCTGTAACAGGCCTTTTAGAAACTCTGTGTGTTGATGAAGTCTTTGTTCTCTTCTGATCTGAGCTCTCAGGCTGCGACGGTGGAACGAAGCTTCAGTTCAGCTTCCACACTTAAATGGTGTCATCAATCAGCTGTAATTACCAGGAAATGTTTTCCATGCACACGTCCAGAACGGAGCATTCAGACTCAGTGGACCTTCTCCACCTTCAGCCTGTTTCAAACAGGAATAAATAATTCAGCCCCTCCGAAAACTGCAGCAGGTCGCTGTTTAAGGAGCTTGGCTGGTGTGTTCCTCCATAACACGACTGGTTCAAACATTATTATAATAATAAACCACTGGCTCCTCTGAGGTGATGGTGGGGGGGGGCAGGCACCTGTGTTTTAAAATGTCAAACCAACAGTAACAGCACGAATGTTAAAGGGCCAATGTCAGTTTTCTTTTTGGTATTTTTACCTTTTATGACAGAGGAATGTCGGCCTGTTTCCTTCCATGTTGTGGAAAAACCATCAGACAGAAACGAGCCTCTGAGCTGAAAGTTCAGCATTCACTGAAATGGTCCAACTGGGCTAGCTAGTTAGCATGCTAACTCTGAACGAAAGGGATGGAAATCTTTTGGTAAAGTGAGGAACAGAGTTTAATGGTGATTGGTGGACATTTAAGACATTTCATCTGTTAAACTACATTTCGAGTTGTTAGTGGAATGTCAGTGAAGGAATCGCACAACGTGTTGACACTGAAACAATTAACAATGTCAAAGAGGTTTTTCTTAAAAAACACCATCTAACTCTCCATCTAGTTCTTCCAAGCTAGTTAGCGTATTAACTTTAAGAATAAATCCGAAACAGGAATTCTTTATTAAATTTGGTTCGTTACAGAAATATGTACAGATTCTGTGTGTGTGTCTGATTCTGGAGTTCTGTTAATGAGACGGAGAACTCTTCAACACTCTTTAAAGGTGTTTGCATGTTTCCGTGAGTTTATTCTGTCGCCCCCGCAGCCCAGATCTGACCCCCCGACACAGACCAGAGCCAGCCTGAATCAGTGTAATGTTTCTCCTCAGAGCTGGGAGTCTGCTTCATGTCCTAACAGACAGTTCTGGTCCAGGTCCAGAGGAGGTCCAGGTTCTCCCCTAATGCAGATGAATTCAGCTGGTTTCCTGGAGTCACTGATGTTTTGAATGTTTTCAGCTGATCCTTCAGTCCGGAGGAGCAGGTTTTTAAAGCAGCTCGCTTTTTTTGACTTTATGGATTATTTAAGAGAGAATCTACGAACACTCAGAAAACGCTCCTCCGTGATGTTTAGAGTTGAACATCCGACGTGAAAGCAGCAGCTGTTGTTTGGCCTTCACCGACCAAAACGTTGTGAGAAATGCAAATGATCAAATTTTACTTTCTAAATTTTGTCACAATCATCAAGGTTTCAATTGTAAAGTTTGGCTCGACATTCAGCTGCAGAGAAAACGGACCGACTGGCCCTTTAATGTCGCTGCACTTCCTGTCCAACATCTGGTTCTTCCAGCTCCGGCCGATTAATTTGTTCATGCTTCTGTTTATGTAACTCACTCACTTGGATCAGCTTTGGGAATGATGGAGTCACAGTTGATTTCTTTAATATTTAACCAAGAAAAAATTGTACTTCAGTAACTGAAACCAAACAAATGGCGGGACGGAGGAAGCTCCAGCATCCAGCGAGTCCTGGACTTGGTAGATCCAGTTCTCAGGAGTTTACCAAGAAACACAAGCGTCTGATTTTCTTTGGCAAGAAGTTCAGATTTTTTGTGGTATGTTTGAACCCGGACCTGTGAGTCCAAACCACCGTATGACTCCTCATATATGAATTATTATATGATAAACCATTAACCCTCTTTCTGTCATATAAGGCTTTCCCATTTTTTCATCCTTTTGTGTTTCTGCTTCATCACCCACCAGAGCCAATAGGAGCGTCCGACGTAGAGACGTGACTGTAGACGTCACTATCAAAGATGGAGGATAAACACAGAAGGAGTCAGAGAGTCAGACTGATCCAGATCTGAACTAACTTCCAATCAAAGCTAAAATATTTTTTCCTTCTTTTTTTGCTCTTTTCTTTACTTGTCTGCAAAAAGCAGCTCAATAATCATCCAAAATGAGCCCATGTGATCAAATGAAGTGTTCCTCCCGACGTTCAGTGTTAAAACTTCAGATATTCTTTCATTTCTCCTGAAAAAGAAAAGAAAAGACTAAATTTTCTTCCAGGAACTCTGATCGGTTCAAAGTGTGAAATCCAACAAGTAGAAACTGATATAAATGCTCAGGCTGAGTGTGGCGGACTCAGAAACCGGACCTCAGGACCTCTGAAGTCCAGGTTCTGGCCCTGGAGCTGTAAAAGTGTAAATAGACTTGAGGAAACCCAACCGGAGCTGAAACCTAAACGGGAAGCGGCGGCTGGTATCACCATCTGCCGTCGTCGTGGTGGCGAAGCGGGCAACCGATCATCCTGAACAAATTTACCCACAAGGCCGTGCCTCAGCCCTCTTTTCCTCTTCCTCACCGCCGTTCCTGTCCATCTGGCAGTGGTTAAAGATTAATACGCTGGAATCTCAGAGCCGGAGCAGCTGCGTGGTTTCACCCAGGCAGAGAAACACTGGTATCAGACCGACAACTGAAAACATCCAGTCCGGGGGGGGGGGGGGGGCTCTGAACACGGCCTGATGAAACATCACAGTGTTGACTTCAGGCTAAGTCCCCTGCAGCTTCAGCCCCAGCTAATACCCCCCCAGTGACTGTACAACATCTGACAGAAGTTTAGAATCTGATTCTGCCCCCCCCCCCCCCCGGTTCTCTGTTGAATCAGAGGTGGTGTGTTCCAGTGGACTCCGTCATCAGACGGAGTTCAGGCAGCTGAATCAACGTCCAGAACGACCAAATAAAGTCAGGGAATGTGATGTAATGGAGCACACCTGCTGCGTCGGCCATTTTGGCTCTCCAACAGGTCCATGTTAGGAAGAGACCGCCGCGGTCAAACCGGTTCAGGTGGAGAAAACACTTCTGCTCGTTCTGTGATGTAACCGTTGGCTCTGGTTTGGAGGAGGAGCTGTAAACATCAGCAGGTCATCGATCTGCTCGCCATCAGCGGCTGAGCACAAAATCAAAACCTGAATCTCTTGCCGACGTCTCTCCGCCTCCACCGAGTTCATCTGTTTGTCAACTTCCTGTGTTTTAACGGTGTTAGTCTGTGAGCTGATGTCACAACCGCAAATCCAAAATATGAACCCTTTAAATCATAAAAATGGCTTTTGAATCTTTTCTTCTGACAGGATGACAATCTGACTGATTGGCATGAACAAAGTGCCCCCCCCCCCCAAAATTCATCATCAGTGACATCAGTCTAAATAATAAATAAATAAGAAAGATGAAGTGTGATCGTCAAAACTGACAGAAATCCAGCAAAAAGATCCAGTTTAGACTTTACGAAGCATCAAACGTGTTTGATATTCTGAAACTGATGTACATATCTGTATTAACCCCCCTAACCCTAACACCCCCCCCCCCCACCCCAGGCTTCTTTGTGCTGTAACAACAAGCGACAAGGAAGCCAAAAAAAGAAAAAGTCAGAGTGTAATTGAAAGGTTCAGGACTGAGAGTGAAGCTGATCTGGTCTGATTTCATTTATCTGTGTGAGGCGGGCGGAGTCCTGCGATGAAGACGTGGAAAACAAGCGCTCATTATGGATGTATTGTTTCTCTGGTCTGAGCTCGTTAGAGAGAAAAGAGGAAACGTTGCGCTTTTAGACAACGTTGAAACGAGTGTGGATCAAAACTAAACCCCCCGATGACCTCATCATGTGGCGACCCATAATCCTTTTCTGCTTCCTGTGTCTGGTAATCACTGCTGTATCTGATGGGGGGAGGCTTTTATTGCAGCGGCCTGTGGGCCGTTGGAGGTGACGGTGTATTCAGAGACATGATGATCTTTTCTGCCGGTTTTACAATTCATGAAAAACTCCAGTGATGCCTCTTTGTCTGCTGGAGGTCAAAGGTCGGCTCCTTCCATTCACACTGGGACTGTTTGACTGCAGCTCCAGATTCAATACATCCCCAAAGCCATTTGAAGGAGCTCAGTGGAAACAGAAATAA